>KZ538806.1:0-45219 GCA_000934665.2 Catajapyx aquilonaris | reverse complement strand
CCCGGGTGCAAGCGGACTGGTCCCGAGCTGGTTCCCACGATGTAATCCGTACTGCACCCGACTGCACCTACGTCCCCCGCTCTCCGATGCAAACAGAACAAGTCTTTTTACGCGAAAATTGGTCGGAGCGGGATCGCACCCGGTTACAGAACATCCACCGGTGACGTCACCGCTACAGGTGAGGAACAACCGAACGTGTCCTCTGACGTATCGTTCAAAAGGGAGTGTGGAGTACCGAGTGGAAACAGATGTCAACGGGCGGAGGGGGTGGGCGGGCGGCAATGCTTCCGTGCGTAACGGCCAGGATCTGGGGCCAATGTCAGAAGGTGCAAATATCTCGTTTTTTTGACCATAGCTCGAAAACGGCGGGGAAATGTGCAATTCTCAGGATTTCTGGCTCCCCAATTGTCGGCGCCAGCTTCCAACGAGCCATCTCCCAAGCCTCTGCGACGCTGGGAAGTGCGACATATTTCCCATACGATATCCTCCTCCTCGGAGAGGAGCTTTATATATAAAGTAGCTATGTATATTCACGTTCTATTTGGCAAACTCTTATTTCGCAAATTTTCCGGGCCGCTTATTTTTGAAAATACGTTGCTCGAAGTGCAACCAATGCAATGTATGGGACGATTAATTATGAACTGACTATCTCGAGCGCCAAAAAACCCCTGACTATTTACACTAGGTCATATTTTTTAATATTTTGCAAAAAAAATATATGCATTTTTCTGACGGCATTTCCCTTCAGTACGGTACTGTCTTGAATAATTATACTCATAAATCGCTTAGGTCTACAAGAACTGCAAGACGAGCTATATACTGTACATCATTACAACATAGTAATGTGCCATCATGTAATGAACTTTCAGACGCAGTGTACGCATAAAATTAAAATAATCGCAACTCTTTAGTAAACAATATAAACAATATACACAATCTGAAGGCTACCTCATTCATTTCGAACCCATCAATGCCATTCTCTCGCTACATCTCAGTAGTTTAATGACTTGAACCACTCAACATATGTTTGGCACTTTCCACACCAGCTGGTCCCTAGCCTCCGCGCCCCCGTTTTCCCCCCTTCTAGTTACATGGGTAGGAACCCGGGTAGAAAATGGAGCCTCCGACAATGGGACAAGTGCCCAGTTGGTTTTCCAGACCCGAAAATCGAGCCCTTGGATTTGAAAACAGGGGCCAAGGAGAATTGTCAGTCACCACTTCATTACCTCCCCCTCCCCGCCCCACCTGTCGGTTGCATCGAACCACACTTGACCCACTGCATTTTCAAATCGGGAATCTAGTCCACTGGGTGGGTGGTCCAAAATAACTCCTCAATGTGGGCCATGTGCTACAGCAGGCCCTGGGGGCGACTATTTTCAGAGCTAAGCCAACTATCGTTTCCTGATCACTCGATTTCAGCGATCAAAAACCCCTGACTCCATGTCATGTCCCTCCAACCCAAGTGACGGCCTCCAATATGGCCGCCCACTCGACCACTCCGACGTGGTCGCCATAGTTGCAATCGGAGCGCCCCCGCCTTATAAGGGAGGACTTGCAGAAAGAATTAAGATACCCCAGCCAAAGCTCTGGGTGGAAGTAACTCCCTTGGCTGGTCTTGCCCCGCTTCTGCCACCCCCCAAAACCTTCTGCCAACAGCCCCACCCACCTCGGCTAATTTTAAAAAAAGACAGTCAAGGAGTTTCTGTCGGATGGTGCGGCCAACTCGGATGCCTTCTCTCCACTACTTCCGCAGGGTACAAGCAGCATGAGTTATTTACAGACGGCCTCCTGCAGGCAATCTTCCGACACAGGAAGGTCGGCGCGTATGGCGGCACACTCCATTGCCATCGTGAATTTTTATCTGATCATCGCGGCTGAGAATCCCGGGAAGGTCCGCACACAACTAAAGAACAGTCCATCGTCGACTACATTAAAAGTGACAAGTGATCAATAAAAATAAGCTACCAGAGTTCTTATATGCCTTCGCCAACATGTACCTCCAGCAAATGTTTCTACCACAACATTGCATCCAGCCTTTGACTAGAAATTGCGAATATTCCTCGATCATGTTGGTCTTTTAATCGGCCTGATGAACACCCTGTATAAAATGCATTTCCGGGTGAGTGTCGACGTCGACGATGACGTTGAATACCAACACACCCGGTTCTAAATTAGCTAGGAGGGTGAGGGTGTCGGTAGGTGGTATGGTGGTGGGGGTCTAAATGGAGATCAGCGCCACCTGAACTGGTTTCTGTTGCCAACCCCCAGGAGTACCCTCGACCACAACCAACGAAGAGGCGCCATCCCGGGTTCTGCCCTTGGTCGGTAACCCGCGGGTAGACCCTACGGATTGACCCTTTCCCGCCCCCATAAATCCTTTATTCCCCCGCACTTCTCGACACCCCCTGCAGTGGTCATTCATTTTTTTTACGGGGAAAAAAACGAATGTACAATAGGAGGTGCATGGTTTCTTGAAGTGTTTCTTGTGTCTCGAGTGCATTGTGGAATTGTGGTGTTGCCCTCAGGTTCCAGTCATGACACGCTGGAGACCTGGATGGACTTCGTGGGTCGCTGTGGCCCTGGGCCTCCTCCTGGGATTGGCCTATGTGTCAGGTCAGTAGGAGTAACCTCAGGTCACCAAGTTTAACCCGGTCATGAATAGGACGCACATTCTGACTAATCCAAGGTCACATAAAACACCATTATGTGGCTGCAGATAAGTATTCGGAAACTTGGCATGCGTGCAGGCTTTTTTTTTTTTTTGCACACATTCTGCCCGGAAAAAAAATTTGGCTTCAAGAGACATGCCAGCATTATATTTGACTCTTAGCAGGTGAGGGACGCAAATTTAGCAGATCGGCCTCTTTACTCAAGGGCGTCACAAATTAAGCCGCACAAAATTACGCAAATGAAATGAAATCTAGACCAGGTAAATCGAAGAGAGCTCAAATTGAGTAGAATAGGAAGCTGTTTTTTGGACCGTGGGAGGACACGGATGAAGCCCGAGTAAATCCACGCGAATACGGAGAGAACCTCTAAAACTCTTTCCGTGTGAGAAATTCATATGTCCGACCCAGAGATCGAACACGGGACCCCAAAGGTGGGCGTTAGCTACTTACACCACCCTGGTTTGAGAAAACATCGAAAACGCAACCAACAATGCTTCAAAATGCATCCGATAACTTTCGCCTGTTCTGATATGTTACCTGTAGCAGTTATTTGCAAATATACGTGACAAATCTAAGTAACTGAACAACCACGAAGCTCTTAACAGACGATTGTGTAACGAGACGGTCTGGTGCTTATAGGGTACCAGGTAAATATAAACCGATCTGATCTTGTGATCTACTGTACATATGCAGGCCCACTCTCATTCCGGCAAGACAAGCAAATGACATCACACGACACCAGGTGGTTCTAAAAATGTGATCGTCCGCAACTGAATATTATCCAGACGGTTAACTCGAACAGGGTGCCAAAATTATGTCCCACAACACGTCATCTGGCGTTATGTCAAGGCCTTTGGAGGCCATTCCAGGAGCACTTGAGACTTCCTAGTGGCGTAGCCCCCACCACAACACTTGACTTCAGAAGACTATCACGATGAAATGTAACTTTCCTTCGACATTGGATGAGCACTTAGGGCCGGTTTCACCGAGCTCGGTATATGATAAAATCAGGTTTCTTCCTGAAAATCCCTACATATTTGCATAGATTTTCCGGGGAAAAAACCCTGGTTTTATCATATACCGATTTCGGTGAAACCGGCCCTAAAGGTGCCAATGTATGAACGATCAAACGATCAAAAAAAAACGGCCAATTAAAACTTTAGTACGTGATCCGTTTACGGGGCAATAATGGTGCTTGGTTTCCTGCCTGCCGAAAAATGATCTAAACAGATGGATGGACGTTTATGAGTTGGTTTGGGGGAAACAAACCCCATGAGCCTCATCAATGTGCCATATAGATGAAAGCCAATACACCATCTGGAAAGTGGCCAAATGTGAATATGCTCATAACACGCAAAAGGATAAAATACGCGAAGTCATTCCACTTAACTCACCTTCGAAGAGGGGCATAAATATAATTAGCAGTCTCCCAAGAGCAACAATGAAACTGATGTGGATAAAATTATAACCTGACAATTTTTTCTACACAAAGGGTACCTATACCTAGGGAATAAGGATGGTTCGACATTGTTTATCAGTCCTGTTCCCATACTTGAAAATACTAAATTACAGTAAAACTTCTATAAGTCGAAGAAAATGACGAGCTTGGTTGGTCACAATGTAAAATAATAGGAAATAAACTTCCCTAACTCGAATTTCTACAACTCGAAGTTCTCCATAACTCGAAGTGCAGGCAGGGCCTTACGATGCGATGGGATGTCAATGCATTTTCAGTCTCGCTAAGTCGAAGTTCATGTTGGCGTGTACGGAAAATTTTCTCATTTCCCAGCCGAAGGGTCGAGAGTAGGCCACATGTACAGAAAGGCTCAATTTCCTGATCTCCGTCTACCAGACGCACCGAAAGAAGTGTTTGACTCGATTGTGACAATTGAATCCTTGAATCTATAAGAGTAGGCAAATGTCCACAATGGAGTTTTTTTTACACCATAACAACGAGGAACATTGTAAGTGTGATAGTGACAGTTATATTTAAGTTTTAAACACCTTTCGTCGCTGGGTATAGAGATATGGGCTTCCTTATAGAGTTACGTGCTTTTTAAAAAATCCAAACTTCTCTAACTCGAATCTTCTATACCGTAACTCAAAGTTTTTTTCCGGTCCCATGAAGATTCGACTTATGGAAGTTTTACTGTAGTTATGCCCCATCCATATACTAACAGTCTAAGCGTTTTCCCCCAAGTTACCACACGAAACTTTACATTGGACCAACTGGATATTTTGGTGAATTTTTGTACATAATCTATATAGCCTACTTCGAAGTTGATGAATTTATTCAGCTTTCATAATTTTTTGCACTCATCATGCGTTTGGCTTTTCATTATGCAGATGTGATAAGGGAATTGGTCTTAGGCCCGGTTTCACAGGTATGCAACATGTACTTTAGATTTCTCTTGTCTGGAACAATTAGCAATCAATAATAAAGATATGCCTGCCATACATCACATACCTCCAGCAATAAAACGTGGTCTTAAACAAAATGCATTTTTCCTTAAAGGAACCTTACATTCGACACTGAGGCGATGACACTGCCCGTACTTTAATTATGAAGAAACGTTGCATGGGTTATTGCCAAGTTTTTCCGAGTTAATCTACCATTTCTCCTATTTATGAGCGAGTTACCCAAGGGTAACTCCCATTATCTGCAACATTAAATTTATTTTAATGGATATAATTATGTACACACAGGCGAGGAGACAGGGGAGGTGCCAACGCCATCCGAATGCCAGGTGTATATCGATGCTGCACTGAGACAATACAAGGGAGAACCAGAAACGCAAATACCACCACCTCCTCAAGGTATTTCTAATCATGCCTAGCAATGCCACCAGTTGACCACCTCTTAATCTTGTTTTCAGGGGATGTGTCAGGTGAGGACGACAGCCAAGAACCTCCAGACAAATCGACAGAAGGAAACGCTTCTGGTGAAGTTGCGTCTGAAGAAGGTGATTCTGCAGGTGCCGAGTCGGCTGAAGCGGCGCAAGAATCAGGTGAAAATTTTAATCCTAGCTTCACTGACTCGCCGTTTTGGAGCCATGTCACCGCTCTTCAGAGTGCAACACTTATATTGGTTTCTTATTCGCAGGTGATGCAGAAGACAGATCAGGCGAAGAGGCAGGAGCCCCTTCTGGAGAGGACCAGGTTTCAGAGGAAGAAGGTGGCTCGGCTGAGGATCAAGTAGAATCTGATACCGCTGCAGAAGGCGAAGACACCGCTGAGGAAGCTTCAGGTGAAGGTCAAACAGCAGAGGAAGCATCTGGTGAAGAAGGTCAAACTGGAGAGGTAGCCTCTGGTGAAGACGGTCAGACTGGAGAAGTAGCTTCTGGTGAAGATGGCCAAACTGGAGAGGAAGCATCTGGTGAAGACGGTCAAACTGGAGAAGTAGCCTCTGGTGAAGACGGTCAGACTGGAGAAGTAGCCTCTGGTGAAGACGGTCAGACTGGAGAAGTAGCCTCTGGTGAAGACGGACAAACTGGAGAAGAAGCATCTGGTGAAGACGGTCAAACTGGAGAAGTAGCATCTGGTGAAGAAGACCAAACTGGAGAGGAAGCCTCCGGGGAGGAAGGACAACCTGGTGAAGGAGCATCCGGAGAAGACGACCAAACTGGAGAGGCAGCCTCCGGTGAAGATGACAAAACCATAGAGCAAGCCTCTGAAGAAGGTGAACCTGGAGACGACGATGGAGCCTCTGGTGAAGATGACAAAACATTAGAGGAAGCCTCCACAGAGCAGGCAACAGGAGAGGAAGCATCAGGTGAAGATGGTGCAACTGCTGACAAAGGTACGACAATATACGAGGGGTGTTTGATAAATAGTGAGCCTACCTGTGAAGGAGTTGTCCCAGGTGAATGGCACCTTAGTACTTCTTTACGTAGTCCTCCTGGAGTGTGATTGTACTTCTCCCAGCAGTGATCCAGCTTTTTGTCTCTTCGCGAAAAAATGATTTGTCTTGGTCATCCACCATTTACGGACAGCATCCATGGCGTCGTCATCACTGTTAAAACGCTGTTCTTCCAGGTGCTGTCTGAGTGTTGGGAACAGGTGATGGTCAGATGGTATCACCCAACAATTTGGCACAATCAGACTATCACCTGTTCCCAACACTATTGAAAGAACAGGGTTTCAACAGTGACGCTTCCATCATGGATGCTGTCTGTAAATGGTGTGATGACCAAGACAAATAATTTTTTCGCGAAGGGACAAGAAGCTGGACCACTGCTGGGAGAACTGCAATCACACTCCTGGAGGACTACGTAGAGAAGTGCTAAAGTGCCATTCGCCTGGGAAAACTCCTTCACAGGTAGGCACACTATTTATCAAACAGCCCTCATAAGTGAAACAAACCAATCATGTTGATATGTACCGTTTCTCTTTAGAGGATGATGAAGTATCAGAAGAGGCAACAGCCTCAGCTTCAGGTGAAGATGCCGCAGAGAAAGAAGCAGCTTCAGGTGAAGAGGAAGAATCTGGAGAAGAAGCAGCAGCTTCAGGTGAAGGGGAAGCATCAGGTGAAGGGGAAGCATCTGGAGAAGCAGAAGCATCTGGAGAAGAAGCAGCAGCTTCAGGTGAAGGATCTGGAGAAGAAGCGGCAGCAGTTTCCGGAGAAGATGCACCTTCTGCTGAGGGTGAAGATTCTGGGGAGGAAGCAGCGGCTTCTGATGGTGCAGCATCTGAGGAGGAGGCAGCAGGTGAAGGCTCCGGAGAAGAAGGGGTTACAGGCGAAGCAGATTCTGCCGAAGATAAAGCTTCTCGAGTAGCTGTAGCAGAAGACGCTTCCGGAGAAGAGGCACCAGCTTCAGATGAAGGTGAAGCTTCTGGAGAAGAAGCAGCTTCAGAAGAAGGCGGTGAAGCAGAAGATGCTTCAGGCGAAAGTGAGGCTTCTGAAGAGACTGCTGCTTCAGCAGAAGGTGAAGCTTCAGGAGAGGAAGCACCTTCAGCCGAAGGCAAAGCTTCTACAGAAGCTGCAGATGGTGAAGCTTCCGAAGAGGCGGCTGCTTCAGGGGAAGTATCTGGCGAAGATGCAGCTTCTGAGGAAGATGTTACAAAAGAAAAGGTTTCAGAAGAAGCTGCGGAAGAAGCCACTTCAGCCGAGGAGGGTGAAGCTTCAGAAGAGGCCAAACTGTCGAAAGCAGCAGCCTCAGAAGAGGATGACGCATCAGCCGAACCAATGCCAAAGGCCGCTGCCCAGGTGGCCACCGAGCCTGCTTCAGATGAGGAAGCTGGGGGTAAGTCATGTCTTTTTTTTTTACATGACTCATTAACATTATTTAAACTTATCATCAGGCGAATCTGTCGAAGAAACCGAACGCGAAACCGAATCTAAAAGCGACGTCGATTCTGGAGAAACTGCTGAACCAGGTGCATTACCAACAGCAGCCAGCGACGAGGAATCTGTGGAGACTGCACAGGAGAAGCCTGAAGATGGAGCATCAATTGAGGGGGGAGAATCTACGGAGGCTGCGGATTCTGCTGCATCTGTTGAAGCTGAGGCTGAGACAGAATCGGGACAGGCCGAGTCTGAAGAGGAAACCGGCGGAGATAGTGTGGCCGAAGAGTCTGGCGAACCCCTCAGTGAGGAGGAGGAAAAGAGTGCTGAGGGTGAATCCGAAGAAGAAGACGAAGAGGTCAGTTGCAATTTTCCTCTCTACAAGTTAATGTGGCTCACTGGTGAATAATTTTTGGGACCTTTGGGTATTTTCAATTACAGAGGCATAGAAATTCCTACACATTGAATTTTAAAAAAATATGTCGGCATGCAACAAACCCAGCATAAAGCAGAGGGGGACTTAAATCATGTCTAGTTCCCGTAATATGCGAACTACAGACATATTATGTCCATATAATAATGAGAACAAAACAGGAGTTAAGTCCATACATTATATTACCATCAACTTAAACAGAGTTGGGTGCATGGCTCTGCTTACTTCTGCAAATATAGCTTGTTCCCTCTTGAGAGGGTAATATGGTGGAGAAAGTTGGACTAAAATGCGACATGTGAAAATATGCCTTGCTCTTAAATCTAGAGACAAGTATTTTTCAGTTAGAATGGTTCTGACTGAAATAATGTGTGTCTGCAGGTAGGAGGATACAAAGGACCACACCGTGCTCGAACCCACATTACCGAAGCCCTCCAGCTAGATGCAGAGGCAGTAGACACTGACAATCTCATTGAAAGGGCTACTCAACTAACTCTGAAGGAACTTAAGAGACTCTATGAAGGGTCCATCAAGCCTTTGGAAATCCTCTACAAGTACCGCGACCTCAGCAACAGGCACTTTGGCGGTAAGATATTTATCACACTTCATAGTCATAAACTTGAGTAAGCAAATTTTTAAATCAAATAACTATGTGCAGTGCTGGACATATTAGCAGTCCCTAAATGTTTACTTAGTTGCCAGGTAATGCCAGCGCCGCCAATGCTGAAAAGTAAACATTTAGGGATAGCTAATACAGGGGTTGGACAAAATAATGGGGGCCCCTGCGAAAAGCGGGTGAATTTTCTCCTCCATTGTACTCGAAAACTTGATATGTTACGGAGATGACTTTTACTGTTTTTTGAAGCTCTAGCTATGTACCTTTACAGACATGAAGGTGGCACAAAACTCACAAGAGGGGGGGCGGGGGGGNTACTGGGTTTTGAAGCTCTATCAATGTCACTTTGTGCGATATAGAGATGGACCAAAATTACTGACAGGGGCGGGGGGGGGGGAATAGAAACGTCACCCCCCACCCCCTCCCCGGCACTAAATCTGAGAAGAGGTTGGACAAAATAATGTATAGTAAGTTTGGGTCGAGTTTTCGTCCCACTGATAGTTGCTACTAACTTACCAGTATGCAGCACCATATTTTGGCACGGGTACTGCTAAGTTAGCATTAACTAGCAGTGGGACTAAAATTTTCCACTGCTTGCATTCAAGCAGTGCCGGGGAAGGGAGGTGGGGCTTCTATTTCTTTCCCCGCCCCGTCGGTAATTTTGGTTCCTCTCTACACCACACAAAGTGACATCAATGGAAATTCAAATTCCAGTAAAGTTCATATATGTAACTATTTTCATTTTCAAATTAAAGGGTGGGACACTCTGGTCAAACATGGGGTCTGGGGGACTGTCATTAGTCTTTTGTTTCTCCCCCCCTCCTCTTGTGATTTTTGTGTCATCTTCATGTCTGTAAATGTACATCGACAGAGCTTCAAAATTCAGTAAAAGTCATCTCTGTAATTTTTCCAGTTTTCGAGTACAATGGAGGAGAAAATCCACCCGCTTTTTGCAGGGGCCCCCATTATTTTGTCTAACCCCTGCATGTCCAGCACTATTCATATAACTGTACACTGTACCATATCAGGCAAAAAGATGAAAACGAACTGAGTCCAAAGCTTCAATGAGTTCACTGGACTTCACATGTCTCTGATCTAACATGAGTATGCAATAGCCAACCTCATCATCATATTCTACCATACATAAGCATTTGAGACAGCACCAGTTTTCCTGTTGGAGTTCCCGATCCAGTTTTCTTTTCACTTTTTGTCCACTACAGTACATGTCAGGCAGAATGTAATAATGGTAAACTAAAGATGGGTTGCACGATCAATAATACATACAGAACAATTGTTGATCCTGGTTAGTCATTGGTGGTAACAATATTCATAACACTGCATAACAAGGTTCAACCACTGCCTTGTTCTAAAATCATTAGCAATCATTCAACTGAACTTAACCCTTAACTACGTAGGTGGAGCCTGAGAGGCTCCAAGCACTATTTAAATGCATGTAACTTTTTCATTGAATTTTATTTTCCCCTGTCCTTCCGTGACGCACAGATAATAAACAACAACTCTGTTTGCCAAGTTATGGCGAATTGCAAAGTTGTGTATACAATCCGTGCGCCTCCTAGCAACTAAACGGTCCGCTCGCTAACGCCTCCCGCCTGACGCGTCTGAGCGCACCCATTCCTTGTCTATGAACCCCCTCTAGATGGTGTTTCCGGACACGGGTTCCTATGTCAAATATGTTTGTCTTGGTCCCCTCTATTACCCCTACAAGTTTGTCCCCCGAATTCATTTACACCCTGTATAGTACATTCACAAGAAAAATTATAACATAGTTACCAACATCAACAAAATTTGGTGACCTCCTTAGCGGCACCAATTCACATGGGATACCCTAGTAACTAAAATTATATTTTCCTTCTTGTGTAGTCATGTTACCAATATAGGTTGAGATTCTTGTGGACTTTCCTCAGGCCCTGTAGCTGCAAAATCTCTCTAAATATTATGCGGTACCACCACAACCTGAAAAGTGGTATTCAGGTACCCCAAGCCTTCGGAGGTAACAGCCTTGTATATTCCAAAAACTAACAGGTGGATCCAACCATTTGTGAGTTCTGATTATGGGGACCTTCTCTCTCTCTCTCTCTCNCCTCCCCCCCCCCCTCCCTGAGTGGCTCAAATTCATGTACACCTGCTCACCCAACTGCCCAGTCCTCGTCATCACCCAAAATACTTTATGCCTGTTCCATAAATGTTACCATCTTGGAAAGGGTCATGGGCCCATTTTCCCTGCTTTATTAGAGGGAAATAAGAATACCACCCATAGTTGTAACAAGAGTCCACCTTCATCTTCATGTCTGCACAGTGCACAAGACAGTTAATTATCAATTCTTAAATGCCAGCCAATATTTCATATTTGCAACCAATGGAGTAGCATGGTGGCCTAGTGGTTCAAACCACAGCCACCATTGCAGTCCTGAATTTGATCCCTCTGTCAGACTGGGGATTTTCTCATGTGGAAGAGTTTTGATGGGTTCCCTCAATAATCATGTTCATTTTCTTACTGTTCTCCCATTTCCTCCCACCATTAAAACACATCAGCAATGCAGTGATTTAAGAAAGCCCTTGAAGTTAAAAGAAGGCCAACCCCGACTCAGATTGAAAATGCCTAGCATGCGGTAATCAATTATAATAATATTTACAACTTGTGTGGCCTATGTTACAGATCCTGAAATCTTCTCCAAGCCACTGGTACTCCTAATGGGACCATGGAGTGGTGGAAAGTCCACCATAATCAACTACCTCCTAGACATTGAACATACTGACATGGCCCTAAGGACAGGTAACTCCACAATATAAATTGATAAATCCAACACAATTTATCATATTTCTTTCGGGATTGGGTGGTGAACAGGGGCAGAGCCTTCTCCAGCATACTTCAATCTCTTGATGTATGGTGAACAGCCTGAGATACTGGATGGCACCCAACTGGCTGCAGACTGGACCTTCTCTGGCCTGCAGAAGTTTGGACAAGCACTACTTGACAGGCTCAAAGGGAAACGGCTGCCTAATAGGCTGCTGGAGAAGGTGAGCTGCACCCTTGTACCTGCCTTGCCATGTTTCTGGTTCACCACCTTTCTGAGGCCATCAACAATATTGTGTATTGCTTATGCAGCCACAATTTGGCATTTTTACAAGTTTTAATTTAATTGTCACAAATTCCACTGCAATGCCCCATTTTTCTAGGCCCCCTACATATTCAGTATTCATAGGCAACACGTGCATAAAAATCACACCATGTTGTGCCATTAATTCAAAATTGCACATGGTCACAACAAATGTCACAAAATCACATCCAGCATTACACAATTCATAATGGTCCCCTTACCCCTCCTCCTTGAAAAACATTTATTTGTGCAAGTTTTTATTAACCATTCAATTTTTTGGAAGCATGCATTTTTGGATAAGTGGTGACCATATCTCTCAACTGGGCATGCCTAACTGGTTGCTGAGGAAGCTGTGAAGTCGGCTATCACTTCTCCAGTAGCCTGTTAGGCATGGACAGTTTGTCATCTCAACCACACTACACAACAATGCCCCTACTTATGTTCCCTACCACATCATTTGCCATGAGTGCCAATATCATTATCAATGCATAGGTAAACCTCGTGGAGATCCCTGGCATCTTGGAGATCCGCAAGCAGGTAGAACGGGCCTTCCCCTTCAACGACGCTTGCCAGTGGTTCATCGACAGAGCAGATGTCATCTTTCTAGTCTACGACCCAACCAAGCTTGATGTGGGCCCTGAGACGGAGGCCATCCTGGACCAGCTCAAGGGGCGAGAGGGGCAAGTGCGCATTGTGCTCAATAAGGCTGACAAGGTGAAGCCTGAAGAACTGATGAAGGTGCAGGGAACACTCATATGGAACATCAGTCCCCTCATGTCCAGCAGTGAGCCACCAACATTATATGCCACTAGCTTGTGGTCCATACCATACACAGATCATGCACCACAGAGGCTCCTGCATGCACAGGAGATGGCCTTCCTGGGTGACATACGTGACACCGTGGAAAGGAGGGTCGAAAACAAGATTGCAGCCACCAGGAGATTTGCGGTAAGTGATGATGTTGCCCATCAACATTTTAAAGTCAAGTGAGGGCATGTATAGAAATAAATAGTAGGTGGAATTTTCGTCGCACTGATAGTCACTGCTAACTTATCAGTACCATTGCCAACACTGGTACTGGTATGTTAGCAGTGACTATCAGTGAGACAAAAATTCTACCCAGTGTATTTCATAATTATTAAGCTTACACCTGTATTGGCAGAAATGTCACATACAGTATTTTTTGTACCAATATGTCTATAAATGGTATTTTTAAAATATCAAGTTTTTAAGAAGCATGTAGCCAACTATTATCACCAGCTTCATAATTCAAATAATTTTATCATTACTGAAAAGTACAGGAGGTAGGCTACTACAATAACCTCCCCTCCCCTCCTCCAATGCAGGTGAGAGTCCGCAACCATGCCAAGATGGTGGACTGCTACCTAACCACCTACTTCAACCACCGCTCCTTCTTCAGCAACAAAAAGAAGATTTCAGATGACATCATTGAGCATCCCCAAAACTACCACATCTACGAAGGGCTGTCCACTCTCACTAACATATCACGTTATGATCTCCCAGACCCCGATGTCTATAAGGACTTCTTCCGCCTCAACCCTCTGTATGACTTCCAGCTACTCTCATCCACATGCACTTACTTCCGAGGGTGCCCCATCAACAAGCTGGATGTCACCATTGCTTACGAGCTCCCTGAGCTCCTTGGCAAGTACAGGAGAACAATTGAGCTTATCCGCAACAAAGAGGAAAAGGATGGCAAGGAAGAAAGCTGAACTCTTTGGAGCATGATAAAAGGCCAAAATGCAGACACGAGCCCCTAAACGGCAGTGGGTATGGAGGTGGGGCGAGTGTGAATGTAACAAAAAAGTGGAAAGTTTTCTTTCCTCCAATACAATGTCCATATGGTGTAGTGATAGTGTTACCACAATAAATGGTGGGTGGGGTGCTAATCACGAGTATTGGAGGAACTGTTTCTCTCATTCTTTTGCATGTGATATACATTAGGGTGCTAGTGAAGAGTGAACATGTCAAAGGTTATGTCAACAGGGTAGCTCAGGCAACAGTACCTTCACAAAATGCAAATAAATGTCAAGGTCATGCAAAGGTACTGTTGCTTCAGGACTCCAGCCTAGGTATCCATGCAGCACAAAGAGATATACGAAAATGGATGTACCTAGCAGACAACAAAATACGATCAAACTTTAAAACTATTTATCATAATTATACTAAGACTTGTGCAGAAGCCCCTAAATTCATTTGGGTCGCTCTACCTAGCTGCATCCTTGTTTGTCAGACTGCTTTTGGATCTATCTCCCAGTATTTTGTTACATTCCGATTGCAACGCTGAAATTTTTCACAATTTTGATTGAAGTACTAAAATTGTGCCTTAAAATCATTCACAAAGTTCCTGAAAGCAATATAAATGTCAAAAATAAAATCCTTACATGGGCATGATATAATTTCATGAATGGTTGCACGGTACATCTGTTTTCCTTCAAAACATAGACTCTCTTTAGTTGGGGGGATGGTCCAAAATTAAGAACCATGTGCGCCACCTACACAAAAAAATACACAGTTCCCTCCACCTCCCACACTACCCAGCCATTACTACCTAAAGAAGTTCCGTGTAAATAGTTCCCTATGGCGCTCAGTCCTTTGGCGCCCAACCTTAGGCATCCTAACCTAGCAGAGATTGAAGAGCCATACGAAGAAAAAGTTTCACTATCCTGCAGGTATCACTAGAAACTGTAGGGAAATTACAATTATCCTTCCCTGAGTGCACTTTAACACTGTTTCTCTTCACACATTTTAAATCAGGACCCAAACCCCTTTCTCATTTCTGTTTCCTGTTTACAACATGTAACTTCAGCATCTCAGTATAAAATGATAATAAAATGAATAAAATGACCACCAAACCTGTTTTAAACCAATGCAAAAAATGGGGAAAAACACATAAAATTAAGAAACTCACGTTTGGAGTAACTTCACGCAGCCAAGCATCAGCTTCCTCGTCAAAGTCTATCTTGCAAGCTTGACGGAGATCTTTAGCAGCCTCTTCCCAGCGCCCCAGTAGCCTTTACACAAGGAGAAAAGGGAACACTGCACTGAAGTGACATGACCTTAAACTAAAGGCATTTTAATTTTAATTTGTTCCCAAAAATTAAGAACCTCCAGATTATAAGCAGCCCAATTTCTCCTTAGGTCATTCCTTGTAGATATTTTTTTTTTGTTTTTTTTTTGTTTTTTTTGCATTACCCCATATCTATTGCGCATATATGGGGGGTGGATTACCACCATCGGAATTATTTTTTTGGAGCGTGTTAAGAAGGATCTTATTATTATGCTCCAAGGTTGTTAGGAGGGGATGTGCAAAGTGCGTGTGCGCTGTCGAGTAGTGGTCATTTTGTGAACTCCCCCGGGTGGCTTAGTCTATCGGAAATTGCCACCCGAAACGAAGCCAGAGATGGCCCAACTCTGCACGAAAGAAGGTGGGAACCCCGGGTGGGGATTGAACCCGGGACCTTCACTTCCGTGGGCGCGCGCGTTACCGCGGCGCCACTCCGTCTCCCTATATTCCTTGTAGATATACTGTAGGTCAAAAATGATTCCACCACTAGCATGAAATGCCTTGTCCATATAGGTAAGGACTATTGAGGGACTGTGAGTGCTAGTGTGGTGTGCTCCCTTTCAGTTTGTGTTACTTGTAAGTAACACAAATTGAAAGGGAGCACACCACACTAGCACTCACAGTACCACCAACACCAGTGTTGTCACTATTTGTAGAAAATTAGCCATGTAATTGACAGTAAGTAGGCAGGTGATAAGGAAAGAGTAACAAGTCATGTCCACTCATATGTACAGGGTGGACGGAAAGTTTCGGACCCCCCCAGGTTTTTTAACCCTACTTTTCACAGCGTCTTTTCACATCTTTTAAAAGTCCACCAGCTGTTCTAATGTACACTGTCTTTTGAACCATAATCTTGAGAACATCTGAGCACCTTGGCTCTTGCAATTCCATTAATAACTTCGCCTCTGTGACTCATCTAAACATCCTATCTGTTTTGCGTTTATTTTGCTTGTTGCCTTGGAGGACACCTGGGCCTATTCTGCGTCAGATAAGGTGTTTATGCTCGTGGTATCTGGGAGTTATCAAGCGTTATGAAAAAGGACCAAGCTTGTACACCTAAAAAGTAAAATAAAGGAACCGTGCCAGATGCCCATCAAATGGGCGGTGCACTAACTCAATTATTATTATGTTTGGTTTAAAGGTTAACTTAGTTCATGGGAATGTAGCACCACTGCAATAAATGCTGGGATTGAATTTCAATGACCTTCATACGCACTCAAAAGCTCCTTATAATCGAAGGCCCTCCACAGCATAACGACATTAATAGTCAGAATTGCTGCACCAAGTGTTTTGGACCAATACAGTGGTAGTTGACCTCCTTTAGAGGAAGAAAAATATCGAAAGAGTGAAGCATAGGTTGCTGGAATGACCAAAAAAAGTCAATACGATTTTGTCAGAAGAAACTGGGTATCCTGTTTCGACATGTAAAAATCTGCGAATGGGGATGTTTGAAGAGTTGTGCACACAACGAGCCTCGACATTAGAAGACTTGGAAAGCAACATCAGTGCACCAATCCGGACTGTTGATGTCGCTAAGCCAGGGAGGACCTCGCTAATAAGGAGATTCGTGTCACGTTGCGTTCGAGTGCGTATAGAGGTCACTGAAGTTCAATCCCAGCATTTGTGAATGGTGATATCTTCCCATGAACTAAAGTAACTTTTAAACCAAACATCACGATCCGATCGCGATGTTCAAGTCCGGCGTGAATGACGTCATTGATGAGGTGGGCCTTATCTCGGACATCATTGTTGAAAGAAACAATTGTCTTCGCCGCTCGCTAGTTTTTCACTTCCAGCAATGACTTCCGAACAACTCCACTGAGTCAGGTATACTATGTTTTATGTTTAAAAATTCCGCCAAAATAATCGCACTGTTTTCAAACCTCGCTCGAAACCACGATAATGTGTTAAGAGGACACCCAGTCCACAGCAGCCAAAAAAAGGGGTGTCAGTTGACATTTTATTTAATGTCTTTGTGCACTTGCTAAAGTCGTGAAATTTTTTTGGAGTGCTCTTCAATGTAGCTACCTGGATTGGAGTTACTTAATTACGAAAAATTGCGAAGCAAAGTAGTGAAAATAAATCTCGAAGTTAGGTGTCGAAATTGTGTGCGTTTCCATTCCATCTCGATAATGACGCGTGAAGTATGTCCTTCAAAAATGTGAATCCATGTGTTGTGATGGTGTGCAGGGCTTGACGTATAAATTTTAAAAATTAGTGATACATCTTGGCTATTAATTTATTTTCACTACCTTGCTTCAAAATGTTTCGTAATTAAATAACTCTAATTCAGGTAGCTACACTGAAGAGCACCACAAAAAATTTTCATGACGTTAGCAAGCGCACAAAGACATGAAATAAAATGCCAACTGACACCCCTTTTTTTGGCTGCTGAGGACTGGGTTTCCTCTTAACTTACCTTCAAAACCTCTCGGGCCAGTAACATTGGAGTTTGTTCATAACCGACACATCAAACAATCCAATAATGTGCGTTTGTGCTGAAGTTGTTCGGAAGTCATTGCTGGAAGTGAAAAACTAGCGAGCGGCGAAGACAATTGTTTCTTTCAACAATGATGTCCGAGATATGGCCACCTCAATGACGTGTCATTCACACGGGACTTGAACATCGCAATCGGACCACGGTGGGATCATGGCTTTCATCGTTGTTAATATTGTCGAGTTAAAAATGAACACCTACATGCAATTGGATTGTTTTGCAGTGTGAATAATAATAATAATAATGATAATAATAATAATAATAATAATAATAATAATAATAATAATAATGTATTATTATTATTATTATTAATTATTATTATTATTATTTATTCATCGTCGTCGCATGGAATACTGCATCGATAAAAGAATGACCTGACAACCAACACATTTACAGCGAGGGCAACGCGCATCACAGATAACTGCGCGAAATCGTAATGATACACAAATTCCGAGTCTGGAAAATGCCCGTGACCTTGCACTTATTAGCCGACGAAGCCCAGATAAATAATGTCTCTTTCCCATTTAACCATACGGACACATACGACTCCCCCCTCTTCTCTGGTCTCCCTCCTTCGCATGCTCTCATTTGTTAATTTTAAAGGTCTCTTTTGAAACTATCGCAGCGTTGCCACTATTACGAGTCAAAATTCAACCCTCGCACATAGCAAAATGGTATTTAAAACCTTCACAAAGTGGAATTATATCTCTGCAAATAACATTCACCTGATAAATCAGGGAAATGAAGCTGGATCATTCTACTATTGGCAGCAGTTTAGAGGCACATCACTGCTACATCTCATGCCACCCACCCATATTGAACCTTATAATTCTCATCACAATACACTCTTTCACAAATATGATAATGTACAGTGGTGGAAATTAATGGAGAAGCACAAGTATTGCCTCCTAGGGGAGCTTTTCCTTTACACGAACCTGCTTTATGTAAAGGAAAAGCTCCGCCAGGAGGCAATACTTGTGCTTCTCCATTAATTTCCACCACTGTACCATGTTTTCTATCTTCTTACCTGTGTGCTCGACCTCTGTATTTGTAACCTCCAGCACTATCACTGTTCAGAGTCAGAGCTCTGTCACAGTCTCGGATGCAAGCATTTGGTTTCTCAAGCTTCAGGTAGGCTTGACCTCTCTTTGTGTACAGCACAGCCAGCACTTGGGAAATAAGTGTTAAGTATAAGTGACACTCAAATCAAAATGGGGACCTACAAATAATTATTCCTTATTGATAGGGTTCATTTTAAATTGCCATGTACTGTTATAAAAATATCAATAAGGGACCCACATGGATTGCACTTGATGGCCTCAGTGTATAGGTCAACGGCCTTTTCACAGTCCCCAGAAGCATAAGCAGCAGCAGCTTCCATCCTTTTGGCATCTGCATCATCTTCTTCTTCAGTGGTTACAGCAACCTTTTCCAAGTCACCCATATCCTGAGGTTCATCTGTGTCAGCATCTGAAATGGATGGGATGTGTTATAAGGAAGGATTTAAAAACAAACAATGTACAGTATAATACCGATATAACACTCTTCAAGGGACCAACCCAAAGTAGAGTTATAAGCGGGAATTCGTTATAAGTAGGAAATGCAATTTAATTCACCCATTATTCTGCCTTCACTGTTGCTTTGTAGATGGATGGCTATAAAGCAAATTTACCTGGCCTGACCTAACCTAACGTGCGCACTACCATGTTGACCCCGAGAATATCCCCTGAAGAACCTAAAACCACAGTGACTAACAAGGTCATACTGTAGTTCACATAAGCCGCCTCTCCACAACATTCACATGTTTAACACTTGGCGACAAGGCCCACCACCTTACACCATCCCATAGCTAGGCCCTCATACATAAAAAGTTTTTTGGGATCGTGACTTCTAAGCACCAAAACTAAAATTACTGATCCTTAATGGTAATTTAATCACTAGTCAAGTTCATTCATATCTATTATTTCTTAGTAAAATTAAATAAATTACCAATCACTCCTTCCTGGTCAAGGTCCAAGTCACTTTCCTCACTGTCTGGCTCCACTGGTGCTGCTGGCTCAGGGCTCTTGGTCTTCTGGCTTTCAGAGGAGGAATCAGGAGTGGACGGCTCACTTTTGGGAGGCTGCTTCTTCTCCTCTTTAGCTGGAATCTTTCCTCCAAGACTCTCAATGTACTGCTTCAAAAAATCAAGCTTGGGGTCATGAAGGAGCTCTGGACGTGCCTTCAAAATGTCCACGAAAGCCTTCAGCTCGATTATCTTCTCGTCCATGACTGCAATTCTGCAGAGGAGAATCATAAATAACTACATGCCAATATGATCAAATTGAATAAAAGACCATTTCATAAACAGGCATGCATTCAAAATCACCAGAAAACGGCATTGCCTGTCCCTGGAGTAAAATGACAAACCTCCCTGGAAAACAAAAGAAGTTTCTTGCACTGTTGCCACATCAGCCAAGGTCGCAAAACGATAGTAGTGGAAACGAGGACCATGCAGGCAGGAAACAGGCTGAAGCTCAAGGGAGTTAGGAGCATATGATCACATGAAGCGGGTCACCTGTTCCTTCATCCTCACCAATTCTCATGAATTTCAGTACAATTGTAGCACTTATGAAGTGGCATCTATGGATCAGACTGTTTCACCATCTACTAGCAATTGGTTGTCTACACACAGGAGCCGATAACATTCGCACCATTTTGCAATTTGGCATTTTATTACTTATACCATGGGCCCTCTGATGTATCTGCAGGGGATTGGTTCCAGGATCTCCCACCAATGGCCCTCCCGGGTCCCAGATATAAAATGTCGTAGTACGTGCATGTAACCAGCGGACATCTCTTGAATACTTTAAATCATCTCTAGATCACTTACAGTACCTAATATGATGTAAACGGAATGTAAATAATGGCTACTGCATTGCAGTGTTCCGAGGCAAATTCAAGTTTTGGTTTTTAGAATGTTATTGATTTTTTTTGTATTTTCTCCCTAGCGCTATTGCACACTTAACCCCTTTGCTACCAGATAGGCCCGAACCACATAGATTTCGGCTTACGCCTACTCCGAATATATAGACAAAATATTTTACCAATAATAATAGCTATACTTACCCGATATGTGTCTGGAACAATTTTGCTCCTCTAGAAGTCCCTAAATGAATTTCCAAAATGTGGCTATAAAAACTCTAAATTAGACATAAGTCGCGGCGGCTGCATCCAAAATATTTTGACAGCTCAAGACTGCTCACGAGACCGCTCAAGACATCGCGGTGGATTCAAACGCTTGCTACAAAGATGGATCATACATATATCTTATGTACCTATGGGATGGATTTTAAAACCATTGCGATTCCTCTCAATGCACTGAAGTTGTGAACCAGTTTATTAACGAATGAATGAATGGTCTCTTGTTATTAAATGTGCGGCTGTGTAGGGGACTTTTGGGAGTGCGCGTAAACAGATCACCCTTCCCTATCATTTCACTGTTAAATTCAGGAGTTTTTAATACACTGTAGTAAAACGATGCAAGTCATATAGGGTGGTGCAAAAGATTGGGTATAGGCGACAACTACTGTCATTCGAGAGACTCCCGTATGACTCTGCCTAATGATTGGCAATGGATGACATTTCTTGTCAAGCCCAGCAGAGGCTGCCGCTTCCTTGTAGGGTAAACCATACAGTGATGGCCCACTGCACCTTGGTTCTTTAAGAAATAGGTCGTGTAAATGACATAACATGAAGAAATGATCATGGTGTGACACCTGTGGTCCCTGGCATGAACTAGGTCAAAAATCAGTTCACAGTGGGCATTGCAAGAGCAGTAATGGCATCTGACACAGAGACCTACAACTGGTCATGTTGAAATGCAGCTGGTAAATTTAACTTTTTCCTTAAGGACTTTCTTGCATTGTAAGTGTGTTTCTGGTCTCATAAATATCCCGAAAGCAATGTGAGGTATATGAAAGTATTGGTCTAGAGGTGCTTTATGGAAGCATGGGATTGAAACCAGTCCCTTTGTTCAGGAGTATGAATTCATTAGGATGGCCATGACTGTCCCGCATCTAATGACGTTTCATAGTGATGGCCATGCCATGGACGTTACTGTGTTAGGCTTTAAAAAATTGAATGCCACATACTGTATGTAGGCCTAAGAATCATGAGTCACGTGAGTTATTCTTGGAGAGAAATGACGTCAATGATTTAGGAGGAAATACGCAACAATAACAAATCCATAGGCCTATCTTATTGTGTGTAACGGCCACCGCCTATTCTTGTATGTGACGAATACTTGCAAAATAAAATAATCAGTCATATTTCCTGACAACCTGTACAGGCTTTTGAGTGGCTTTATCTCACATCAGTTAGGCCTACCTTCCTAATACCAATGGGGTCCCTACTTTGGTCCCTACGGTAGAGAGACTATTGTTTTGCTGCCATGGCCATCACTATCTTGACACCTGGCCATTACTATCTGGATGGGTGGTCATTACTGTCTTTTAGGTAGGATATTTTGTGCATTCACATACATATACACATTCTGATAGATTTGCGTGAATTTGATGCAATGTGAACGAGGACAACCTCAGTCATTAGAAAAATATTTTAGAACATCTACTTGAAAAGAAAAGGTGAGAATATTCATCTATTACTGACCAATACACTAAACTGGCAATCACTGTATGGTTTACCCTAGATAACTTATGAATTAAAAAGCAAAATGATGAGAGAAGAGTGATGATGTTGACATGCACTCCAATACGTCCCCTATACAGCCGCACATTAACATGAAATAACAATACACATGGTCCGTGTAATCACTGGTTCACAACGTCAGTGCATTGATAGGAATCGCAATGGCCTTATCATCTCCACAGATATATCTATGATCCATCTTTGTACAGTAGCAACCGTTTGAATCCACCACGACGTCTTGAACTGTCTCAGCATTTTGGACGCAGCTGCTGCCGCTTATTTCCGCCAGGTGGCGATGTCTGTGCATAGCCATTAATGCAGGGTACTGTACCATAGGTCTTACTCAAGCAATTCCAAAATTACAGCTCCGAAAGTCTCCTTTCTGGAAGCACTTCAATGAGCCACTCCATACACAAGTGCATTTTCTGTAATTATGAACTGCAATATTAAGTATATTGAATTTCTAGATACGATTGGTGAGAATTTATTGCTATGAAACATTTCTGCACAATCATCACCTCTTTTAGATACAGTTGACTCTGGATATAACAGACTCAAGGAACCACGGGAAAAAGTATGTCATAGCCAAATTGCCACTTCCGCAACGAATACACAAGTTTTCTGCTTTCCCTATGCCTATAATGCACACTACTACATTTATTAATGAAACTATCCACAAAAATGCAAAATTAGGTAGGACCAAAAAAATCCATAACTTTCTTCTTCTGTCTACTTGTTGCCAAATATACCTGAAAAAGTATGATTTTGAGTAACTTAGATCAGTGACAGATGCAAAAATTACCCCTTCTTCAGTATTCTCTGCTTCCCTGTACATGGGAAAGAAAGTTGAATATTCAAAAACAGCATATTTTCACAATGAGGGCCCAAAAATGGTCTGTTATAGCCAAGGTGAGGTGAAAATGAATCAGTTACGAAAGTTTGGCGGGACCAGCCTTTCAAGTCTGTTATAAGTGAGACTGTTATATCCGGAGTCAACTGTAGTTTACTGTTCCACCTGGTAAAATTAGGCAAATGTGCAATACGCAAATGGTTTGGGAGAAATTTGACCTGTCTTCTTAAATTCACCCAATACCTGAAAATCACAAAGAGTTCTGCTATAATATACAGGGTGTTTCCTGTATCTCTGTAAAGACTTTCAGGGGTAATAGAGGGGACCAAGACAAGTATTTTTGACATAGGAACCCGTGTCCGGAAACGCCATCTAGAGGGGGTTCATAGAAAAGGAATGGATGCGCTCAGACCCGTCATGCGAGAAGCGCTAGGCGAGCGGACTGTTATGTTGATAGATGGCGCTTGGATAGTAACCAACGATGCGATGTGCCATAACGTGGCAACAACAGAGTCATCTAGGAACTAAAGTCCACCTCCTAGGAGACGCGCAGATAGTCAACAGCGGTTCTGTTGGTGCCAGGTTATGGCGTATCGGGTTGTTGCTTACTTACAACGCAAAACGCCATAACCTGGCAACAACTGCGCGCCATCTATCAACAAAACAGTCCGCTCGCCTAGCGCTTCCTGCGTGAAGCATCTGAGCAAACCCGTTCCTTGTCTATGAACCCCCTCTAGATGGCGTTTCCTGACATGGGTTCCTATGTCAAAAATACTTGTCTTGGTCCCCTCTATTTACCCCTGAAAGTCTTTACACAGTTACAGGAAACACCCTGTATACAGGGTGGTCGGTAAATGGCGGACAAGCTTCAGGTAGCGAGATTCCTGGTGAAAAATCAGTTTATGGAAGTGAAGGTCATATTGCTCTACGAGGCCTGGTTAGGGCTCACGAGGCCTCCAAAGTTTGGGCCAAATCATGACGTCACATCCGCCCGCGAAATTCAAACACTACCGTATCGCTACCGTACGCGGCGTGTTGCTAGGCGTTGCCTTGTTGACATCCCCCACATGTTCACCAAACAATGGAACCGTATAAACTGGCTGGGACGTTGCCAGGAACTCGGCGACGACGGTATGGCAATGCCTGGCCAACGTCCCAGCCAGTTTATACGGTTCCATTGTTTGGTGAACATGTGGGGGATGTCAACATGGCAACGCCTAGCAACACGCCGCGTACGGTAGCGATACGGTAGTGTTTGAATTTCGCGGGCGGATGTGACGTCATGATTTGGCCCAAACTTTGGAGGCCTCGTGAGCCCTAACCAGGCCTCGTAGAGCAATATGACCTTCACTTCCATACACTGATTTTTCACCAGGAATCTCGCTACCTGAAGCTTGTCCGCCATTTACCGACCACCCTGTATAATACTTAGAGGAAGTACAGTGCTGACATTTTTCCGAAGCGACAGAAGAAGGAATCTTGCTCGCCCAGCTTGTAGCATGCTTATCTTCGATTCCTTCTTCTGCCGCTTCGGAAAAATGTCGCTGGCGGTTGCCTCGATATATGGCCAGCACTGTACTCCCTATCCTTTTCCATTAGCCAGGCTGAGGCATCTGGGTCATATTCTTGTTCGGACAGTTGTCTAGCAACTGGGACAACAATTAGTCCAATAATGTCAAGTGTCCGCCATCTTTACTTGGGTCATATTGTTGCCTGCCTGACATTTCACCCCGAGTGCTCTCTCTAGGTATTATACAGGGTGTCAATGAATTCAGGGACAAACTTGTAGGGGTAACAGAGGGGACCAATACAAGTATTTTTGACATAGGAACCCGTGTCCGGGAACACCAACTAAAGGGGGTTCATAGACAAGGAACGGGTGCGCTCAGACGCGTCAGGTGGGCAGCGTTAGCGAGCGGACCATTTAGTTGCGCGTTAGTGGCGCGGATTGTACACAACTTCGCAATTTGCCACAACCTGGCAACAACAGAGCCACCTAACAACTAAAGTCAGCATGCTAGGTAGCGCACAGATAATAAACAACAACTCTGTTGTTGCCAGGTTATTGCGAATTGCGAAGTTGTGTACAATCCGCGCGCCACCTAGCAACTAAACGGTCCGCTCGCTAACGCCGCCCGCCTGACGTGTCTGAGCACACATGTTCCTTGTCTATGAACCCCCTCTAGATGGCGTTTCCAGATACGGGTTCCTATGTCAAATATGTTTGTCTTGCTCCCCTCTATTACCGCTACAAGTTTGTCCCCTGAATTCATTTACACCCTGTATATTATAGCAGAACTCTTCGGAAAATTATAATATGTTCCGACAAGTATAGTTTGTTGAGCAAAAAAATGCCATGGCATTAATCTAACAATGAGTCACCAGGCAACCTGCGAGTCATTCATTGTTAGAGAGTAATGTTATGACATTCTTTCGCTCAACAAACTAAAGTTACCCATTTGATTTTGGAAACATATGCAGCACAGGATAAAAAGATGTGGAAGAGGCAGTGATGTGACAGGTAGGGGGGAAGTTTTGCAAACTTATCTTGGGCCACCTAGCACAGCTGACCCTTTCATGTAAAATAAAACACCTACTACTTAAAATTAAGTGTCAACAATGTGTTCTTCATGATTTCCATGTATTAAGGCCCATTCACACAGGCCGTCGACGGTTTTGGTTTAGGACCAATCAGAGCGGGCCCTCACGGTAACCATGACGCGTTGTTTACGTGAGGGCCCGTTCTGATTGGTCCGCGGCGTCGACGAGACCAAAAACCAAAACCGTCGACGTCCTGTGTGAATGGGCCTTTACACTATTTTATTAATATGCAGACACCACGCCATACGGGTACTCAACATATTGCACCACGGTTAATGGCCATCTCATTCAGCATTCCTTAACCTGTAACCATCAACATGATAACCTCCAATAGTCACGAAACTTCCATGACGGCCAAAATCCCCTTACAAGTGCGACCTTGCAGACAACATCGGGGCAATGAACCGACAAGTAGGCAACATACCGGTCGTGCGTCGCCATCCCAACCTGCACTATTACACCCCCAAATACAGGAAGAACGTGCTTCATACTTGCCTTCAGATCATACAAACCCTCGTTCCACCCGACGACACCCACACACGCTCCTGTCGAATGACCTGCAGACGTACGAAAAGCCAAAAATACTGGTATCTCTCGAACGGGTAGTAGCAGGCAGTGGATTAGCAATCACGTGAGCACAAGCGTGCGCAGGTTTCCACTGGGTGAAAATGGAAGCCATCTTACTACAGGCAGCGTCTGAACTGACTAGAATCATACGCGCCAATATTTGAACTCGGGTAGTCTGAAACGCGGAATTAGTGTTCTATTTCAGATCTAGCAGGGACGCACTATTTTAGGCTGGTAGATTGGTACAGTATGTACTTGTCTGATATTCCAAACAATCAGAATAACACAACGTATGTACTAAGAAGTCATCTAGTACAACAATTTTTGTTTCAGCCTGACAGAAGAGTTTTAGCAAAAACTCACCATGAAAAAAAAAAATGTCGTAAACCTGAAAGTGTAAGTACAGCCACCGTTATTAACTGTCGCACAATTTGGCTACTGAAACCATAAACTTTCGAAGACATCTGCAGAATTATAGCGAAGGTCAGCACCTATAGTGTGGTTTAAATCATCAGCAATGTACTTGACATTTACAAAATTCGCACAATGCACAGAATGCAACCACGGTAAATGTCACGCCAATGTCATTTCAAATGCACAGTGAATAATGCGCAAAAAAAAAATCTCAATTTTTTTTAACCCCGTTCATTTTTACACCCAAATCCCAAAACAATAGTCATGTAACGCCAACTCCACTCCTTATGACCTTATTCTAAAAAGTACTGTACCTTTAACCTTGGAATTTTTTTTTCTCTTTCTTTTTTCTTTCTCATTCTTCTATAAGACTCGAAATAAAAATCCTCAACACCCCGCCCAGGGAAAAAAAAAGGGGGGGGGGAGGGGGAGAAAAAGTCTTGGCGCTTGTTAAGGGTCCCCAGGAAGAGCACCTAGGAGAAAAAAGGAGGCGGGCCCTAAAAAGGGTCTCAGACACACTTTTCCTGCGCTGACTCCGAAGCCTCAGGCATTTAGCTACGAACCGTCCAACCAACGAAGGCCAGGGACTTCACCAGCACACAACACCGAAAAACAATTTACATCTTTTTACCCACCCGCAAACCCTAAATCAGGAGGGTAACCTCCACCCAAAAAGAGAAAAAAAAAGAGGATCGGAATTTTTTGGGCCTGAAAGGAAAATGTGAGGTGTGTTTTTTTTGTATAGTGCTTTTTTTTCTGGAGTCATGAGGACCAGAGTGTTTCAACTGCTTTTGGCACTCAAGTTGACGCTTGTGTATGGAGGTAGGTTGTGCAGTGTTAGTTATATTAGTTTTTTATATAAATTTCATGATTATAGTAATATTACTTATCATTCGTAATGTAGCCACACAGTGAAAAATCCAATCTTCATTGGCATATACAGTGATGGGTAGATCATCAATCAAGGTGGTCACCAAATTAGTGGCGTACCTCAATGTATTGTGTGCCTAAAAGACTCCGAATCATTTGAGCAGAAATTGAAATGGAAAGTGTGTGCACACAATCCC
Organism: Catajapyx aquilonaris; assembly: GCA_000934665.2. NCBI lineage: Eukaryota > Metazoa > Arthropoda > Diplura > Dicellurata > Japygidae > Catajapyx > Catajapyx aquilonaris. Next base: position 17,328 of record KZ538806.1, on the reverse strand, counting down.
AGTTCCCAGTATTGTTTTTCATTCGTTCATTACACTCACTCAAGCATGACCATTCAGGAACAGTAGAGAAGTCATTTAATAAAGGGGACCAACTTATGTTCTGATTTTTTTTTTCTTTCGGCAGCCACGACTAACGACGAAAGTCTCAGCTTAATTAGGGAATCAGCTGATGGTAAGTCCACCGTTGTCTTGATAAAATATTCTACGTTGCCTTGAACTTTAGGAGGATATGGTTGTGCGGCTCTTCCTTGCGTACCTTCTTTTAATTGTGGGCACAAATTAAGCTTCCTATGGGTGTAACAGATAAGACGTAGATTATTGACGTCACAATAACAAAAAAAAATTGTTATGTTGCATAAAGAAATGCAGTGTGCTTAAGAATTCGGCTGAGATGCGGAAACGACGTTCAAAATGCCAAGAGTTACGTGTAGAAACTAACCAACTATATAAAATATTAAATTGAGGTAGCCACATAAAATATTACGTGCCACAAATACCCGTGACAAATCGAGTAAATTAATAACATAGGTCGGGTAAAAAAAATATTTTGAAGGGTATAAATTCCAAAACGTGTTTTGCTGGCGGCTTCGATTTTTAAAAATAACTGATGTCCTTACTGTATATATTGAAGTGTCGGTGAAAGTTGGTTACATAAGGTATTTATTTGCATGCGAAATAAGGGAGTGGACGCCACCTGGAAATAAAGATGAGCAGCCTTAATAGCAAAAGCACGTCGGACACACTTTGTACACATCGCGGAAAACGAAGGTCACTTCCTCGTGTCACTGTTTTGAAGTAATGCACGATAATTCCAAATGCTCGCAGAAGTTTCGACAGTCATACAGTTAATTATTTACATACTGAAGCGTGACACAGTTTACGTACTTCCCATAGCCATTTTCGGTACTTGAATGCTTCTAATCATGTCAACAAACTGTATCCGTAAAGGTCCATGAAATATGACCGTAATCAGTCCTCATATGTGAACGACCGGTTAATGTAAAGGTTTGTTTAGCAGACAATGGCATGTGGACCATAACATCCCACCCTCCTCGTGTGTGTGTGTGTGTGTGTGATGTCAAGGTCTCATCGCCTCCACCTACTAAACACATGTCACAACTCACCTATGTCTCATCCACGCTACTTGCCCAAGAGCCTCCAAAAATCCTAGGAATCTTATCGCTTAAGGACATCATCTCCCATTATTTTTTCGAGAAAAAAAAGGTCTCCTGCATTGTCATAACGTTTGAGACGAAGTCAGCAAAAACTGTAAGGTCACCCTTGTTTGAAGAGTGATTGGGCACATTTTTTAAAGTCGTTCTCTTGGTGGTCTTGTCGATATTATTTCATGCTTGAAAGACTTCTTTTTGTACTGGTATGCAAGTTCATGGTCAATTTCACATGTGGGTCGTTGACATTTCGATCATGATATTAGTGCTTATATTTTGCAGTGAAATACCGGCCGAAAGTAGCAACAATGCAACTTAAGCATGATGCCTTAAACATATGCATATTCCCATCATCTCACCCAAATTCTCACCGTCTGGCCGAATGAAATCAGTCTTTTTCCCTAGCAACCAATGATGGCCCAGTTTCTCATTTTCTTTATGCCAGCGAACGGAAACAAGGTCCGAAGTTGCGTGGCTACCGGTTGCCCATCTTAGTTCCCACGGATGAACACAGTTTTTACTGCTTGTCACTTATAAAATGTCTCAATAACCGTGATGTCACGGGAACTTGATTGTTGCAAAAATGCGAGACATTTATTGTATTTATTTTTTTCGTTCAGGAGGAGACGGATCTTGCGAAATCGACGGAGTGACATACCCGAATGATGCATCGATACCAAGGGATCATCCATGTCATTATTGCTTGTGTATAGCAGGAAGAGTGGATTGTTACTGGAAGCGATGCGGTCCTCCACCAGAAGGGTGTACATCATTGGCATACCCGGGGATTTGCAACCCTTCCTTGTACCTGTGTCGTAAGTGACCTTTTCTTCCTGCTTGTTATGTGATGGACCTGTTTGAAAACACTGTTTCAGCCATACCTGAACGAGCACGTCAGAGCCGGAGGCGTCAACCGACGTACGACCTGAGCCTGTTTGACACCTTCGATGATCGTCGGTTCGAGAGAGATTTTGCCGAAGACGAGCGTCTTTTTGGGTTCGGTCGACGTCTGCAACGTCGGATTCGGCCCCGACGAGATGTTAACAATATTTTACCAATTGAGGAGCCATTCCCGTTCCATTTGGTCAACCAGAACCTGTACCGACGTCGACGCGCCATTAACGACACTAAGACGAATACGTTCAGCACACAGCAGCCGGTCGACAAAGGATGTGAAATCCTAGGTGTACGGTACAAGTTGGGGGACGTCGTAGGTGAGTTTGAAGCATTACGTTGTTACTCGTTGACCTTCATTCTGTACGTATTTTAGGTGTGGCAACGGACGTGTGTATGGAGTGCAGGTGCGCGGCACAAGCATTGTACTGTTCCCCGAAGTGCTGCTTCGAGCCATCTGCACCGCAGCTGGAAACGAAGACGACGGTAAGGAGGTCAAACGTGGACTTGGGAGACGACGAAACGCCGTCACAACGGCCGTTGCCTCATCCACTCCATTACGTCCGATCCGAGTTTGATGACGTGTAATTAATTTACATGACACGTGGCCAGCACAATGGACTGCAAAGACAATACTTGTCGCGCCCTCGGCAGTGTCAATTGTGGGCGGTACAAGACACACCCTTTTTTTACCCACTTCAATTTGCACTCCCTCGACTGTTGACATGTTCATCATCGTTATCACTCACCCCTTTATTGTGTTCCATTTAACCCACTTTAACATGCCATTATTTTTGTAATGCCAGTCCCACCATTTAATGAACAATCAAGTATACAATAAAGTCAGCTTAGGAAACACTAGTGTGCTTGACACCATCCTGGAGTGTAGACACCTCCGTACAAACCCGGGTCACCCTGGTTGGTCTTCGGAGCTATGTTTGGTGGTATGGCTCTGGTCAGGTGTTGCCGAATACGCCTCCATAAGGTCGTAACCTTTTGTGGGTGCTCTGTACTCAAGTCTATTCTCTCTTCGGGGTCATCTGTAAAGCACAGTATAATGAAGTCAATGTAACAAAAAACAAGTGCAACATATACTTTCGACGTCGAACAGGTGTACTTCAGGGGACGTCGTGACCATTTTGATATGCCGACGTCGTCGTGAAGTACCATCATTCAGGTTTCTGCTATCATTTCCATTCATTTCAGGTGGTGGTATCCAACCGTCAGGGATGCCCGGATTCCCCCATATCAGTTTGTAGTTATCTACACTGAAATACAATGCTTGTGGTTATGAGTACACCTGTAAAAGCTGTGTTCTTACCGAATGGCTGCATTCAGAGCTTGATGGTTATCTATGTTGTACACTATTTCACGTCGAGATGACGGGATATTCTGACTCAGTGTCATCCACTGGTTGACCCCATCCAGGTCATATGGGAGTGACACGTTACCGCCACCAAGTGACACCATCGTTGGGTACCAGTCTACCGCATGAATAAGGCTGGAAGTGTCACCTCGCACTCATCCTGCCATGTGTGCATGTATATATATGATTCGCAAATATACGTACTTTCGATTAACGTATCCTGTCTTCTGTAGCATAGGACCATGTACGAACGATGCGCTTCTAGTACCTCCTTCCCATAACGTGTTTTTGTTACCTCGTAAAGGATAATTGTTACCTCCGTACTTGACTTGGCCTCCATTCTGAAATACGTGGTCAGTAATATTAGCTGTACATTTTCGGGATATGAATCAATGAGAAGTAGTCTACCCTGTGTTGCGGCAAGTAAAAGTGGTCCACTTACGTCGCTAATAAAGACAATCAGGGTGTTGTTGTAGAGCCCATTGTTTTTCAGAGAGCTCACGATTCTCCCAACAGCGTCGTCCATGGCTGTAACCATACCCGAGAATGTTCGTCGAGACTGATCGTGAATTTTGGAATATCGTCGCAAATATTTGGCAGGTACTTGCAAAGGTGCGTGTACACTCTGGAAAGCTACGTACAGGAACAACGGTGTCTTCGGGTCATGCCGATTTAGAATCGACTCAACTCTACTTGACGTCAAGTACTGAAAAATTTCGAAAGTACACTGATGGCTCCTAATGACTCCTGGAGTTCACTTACTGTCGAGTACACCCCCTGTGCGGGCCAATACACCTCTTCGTTGTTACGAAAGTCGTACCCCACAGTCAGATGCGTATTGGACCTGTTGTGGTTGTAGTAATCCTGCGCACCCAAGTAGTACCCGAAGAAGGAGTCAAACCCACGTCTGGTCGGCAAATAACTCTGGTTGCAATATCCCAAGTGCCACCTACGACAAAAAAAAAAAAAATTGGTGACAGATCCGACCAAACGACGCACATACAGCCACCTACTTTCCAACAGCATGTGTGGCATACCCCAACTTCTTCATCTGCTCCGGAAGAAAGGTAAAGTTGAGGAAGACCCCTACCGGCTCCAACGGGTCAATGACCCCATGCTATCCAAAATATTTTCACGTTCATTCCGGCATCAGGACGAAGGTCGCATTTTGATCAGACAAGAATAAATTGATCCACCTAAACTCACCTGTCTTCCGACACGAAAGGGATAGCAACCGGTCATGAAGGCTGTTCTGGATGGTGAGCAGATTGGCTGCACATAGCTCTGCTCTAAGATCACCCCTTCCTTGGCCAGACGATCTAAATTGGGGCTGTAGATATTCGGGTTGTGCCACGACACATCATTATATCCTATGTAACCACCCCATAATAGTTCATTAGTACATAATATTATGTGCCGAACAATTACGGATCCTTGAAATGTTTTGGTTTCAATTCCGGGCGCGCCTATTGAATATTGCTCAATATTCTGCAATATTCCAGCTAACCCCAGGTTATCTGTCACTTCAGATGTCAAAAGTACTTTCGCTGAACTCAGTGCACAGTTTGCAACTTTGTCGTGATAAAAAAATAATGTAACTGATTACACTTATTGCGCGTCAAATCCTCCAGAATGAATGGACTTACCTAGATCGTCAGCAACGATGAAGACAATATTGGGCTTATGTCCAAGGAGGGTTTGGACACAATTCGTGACGAAGCACAGCGTGACCCAGAATGCATTTCTCGTCATGGCGACCCGTGGACTGGAGCCGGTTCCCCTTCGGATGGGGCGGAATAGATAGGTTGGCGAACGAAGAGAAAGGCGACCAATCATGTCCTCAAATTATCACTTTACGATCGTGACATCGTATCATCCAATGCACTAGACTAGTAGAGGGTCACCAATCACAACAAGAGATAAAAACACAACAGATTTTTTTTTTTTTTTTTACACAGTGGTGTGCTGGTATCGTTTTTTATTCTGCATAACATTACTTTTTCCTAAGAAATAACTCCAGTGAACAACAGAAGGAAAATAAAAACAAAGAAGACTATATAGCTGATATATTGGTCATCATGACTCACACATTCTGAGTATAATAATAACTGTAATTAATAATAATAAACCTTTCAGGAAAAAAAAACTTGGAAGTTGTACATTGTTTCGTTAAAATTTTTCCCGAGAAGGTTTCAAACTGGCGTGCAATTGTCATTTATTCACACAGTCATACCATAGGAAGAATATATATATTTTTTTCTTAAATGTTTTTTGTTGAAAACGTACGAACGACTACTAAAATCTAAGGGTTACAATTAAAAAAAGAATAGGGAAGGTGTCACTTGTTTTCCGTTTCTTCAATCAAAAAATAAAACTCCGTGAAAATACGAGTACCACGGCAAAAAATTGCGTCAGTACTACACATCATTGTTGGTAGGCAGTCTCAGTCTGACAGTCATGAAAAAAGCTACTCGTTTTTTTCCCTTTAAAGACACTGCACATTGAGACGTCCAAGATATGAACAAAACGACGGAAGGGAATATGTTACGATAGGAATGGGTGGAAAGGGTTTTTTTGTACAAATATCATGACATCATATGCCAAGGGATCGAAAACCGAAAGAAAACCAGTGGCACTAACTTCACATTTAAGTACTCTAACTTGCAATGACTGTCACAATTGAAACGCTCGTAACAAAAATCTCAGTTAAGTTCCGCCATATCGTGGAAGATGGTTTTCTTAACTTTTACCAAGGCCTGTCACCTGACAGTATCAAAAAATTTTATATGAAATTTGCCACATACTGCTTTTTTTATAATCCCTAAAACTCTTTTCTCTAATGCTGATATATTTCAACAAAATTAAATTGGCAAGTTCTAAATTTAGTACCCTACAAAAATTAGCAAGCAATGCAATGACATTGAAAATTCGAATAATTTGACTAATGATACCACTTATGTGCTGGTATGTTAAAAGAGTCCCTTTCCACCATGTCCTGGTTCAGGTAATAAACCATTTCACCTAACTAACATTAATTGAGCTCTACGTACACTATGATACACAAGGAGAAAATTGGGATGGAAAGATTACAAGAAACAAAACGGAAAACAAATAGGTTATCACAACTTTGAACACATTTCCAGAATTACTGGGATTTTGTACACAGTTATTACTCTATACAAGGTATTTCCTATTTTTCTAAAGTCGTCCAATATTAAAGGTAAAATTTTATGCTGCAATTTTTTTTTTTCTTCTATAGAGTGAAACACATCTTGTTTGTGGGATGAGCCAGTTAGGCAGGGAGAGGAGGGAGGAAGAAAACAAACTTATATATGTACAATGACAGTTGCACAACAAAAAAAATTGGAGACACAAAAGACAGAGTCACACTCTGATTGCTGCCACAAGTTATAACAAATTATGTACACAATATTTAATAAACTATGTTACCATTTAACAGCATATACGGGATTTATTATTTTCAAATGAGGGGGATGGTGGGAGTTCTTTTACCTTCATGTCTGAGTTGTAGAAACTCATCATTCTCACCACAAAATGAAAAGAAAAAACACTATGGAGGTAGATGGACATTGTACATAATTATTTGGTTCTGGCAGGGTGACAATACAAATAAAAAATAACGAGGAAAAAAACACTGGTGCAACAAGTGCGATCTTGTGTGGCATTTATGCAGGATACTACAACAAGGAAAAATGGGAATATAGTTCATATTATGGGTCTTCAACTGTTAATAAGACTTGCCAGAGAAACAACAATGGAAGTTACACATTTCTTTTTTGCTTGTTTTGTTAGTTTTTGTAATATTTAAATCTTCCCTACGACTATGAAGACTACAAGGATGAACACTTATCACGCAATTCCTTTGAGGGAGAAGCATATACATTTTTGTGAACAAAAAATAATTTTCTAGCCACTAGGTTGAGTACAAAAAATGAAAACAGTATCTCGGAAACTGATTTCTTTTCATCCTTAAAAAATCATACCGGGAATATAAACACTCTAACAATATAGTTGTACTCAAGTGTCAAAAAAACAAGCCAAAAAAACTTCTCCTTAACAATCCTCACATTGTAATTAACAAGCTCTCTATAATCAACGTTGCATGTACCATGCCATTTAATTTCTTTGGGATGCCATCTGATCCGCACCACTCGTTATTTCATCCAGAAGCATAAAAATCCAGTTCAAAAAGCACCGTACCATTCCAAACATTAGCCTTTTAAGAACATTCTCAGGGTATTCCAAATCACGTGCAAAAGTTGATCATGCACTATGGTGGGAATAGACAAATAGCATTACACTTTTTTAAAAAAACTTGACATACATAGTGATAACTACACAATAAATATGAATTATGTTAATCATCCCAAGAAATAAAGAAGTGAATGATGGAGGGTAAAAAATTGTAACCAAACAAGCATATCAAAAGTGGGGGGGATTATAAAAAGAAAAAAAAAAGTTTTGTAACCACAATTTGCTCAGTCTTCTGAAAAAATCAGTCTGTGATTAACAGTAAGCTATTTTCTTCTCCTTTTTTTGAGCACTGTTCAACCACAGAGCCATGCAGCTGCCTGTCTTTTCAATGGCATTACAAATGTCTGTGGGCTGAAACTACTGATTTTTTTTTCCTTAGTGGACGTCGTAAATGGCAGGAATTACTGGGTGTACATTATGAAAATGTTCCTGTGCATTTGTTGCCTCGCGTGCCAGAAAACTTGTAAGTGATTCAAAAACACAACCTGACTTTAATGCAACAGTACCGTACCAACATTGCCATCATTTCTTCTCCCAGCAGAGCCAATTACCAGTGTTCTAACTGAAAATTCCTTCTACTCAAGCACTCCTTTTTCAAAAGTCACTCTGAAGTGCAACTTTTATAGAAAATTAATTCAAACTCAAATTTAACTGAAAGTTAATTTTTTACCAAGATTCCTTGATATTGTCATCATAAGTAATTATAAATACTGATGTTGTCTCCCTGGAGCTAATATGGTTGTTATTGATAATGGTACTGCAAAAAGTATAATTGGCTTCAGTACAAAATTATAGCTGCAAAGTGTAATTCTTTTAGATGGTAAAAAAAAGAAAGTAATTATGAGATGAAACATTCGATGCTAAAAATTCATATATTATTACACAACAGGGGCGCACCATCGATGTATACTGGTTCAGAGGAAGCACCTGCTTTTTTCAGTTTCAAAAAGAAAATTTGGTTGTCTTGTAAAAAATTATACTGATGTTGCACTGTTGAGAATGAGCTATGTGGTAATGCAAAATTGAGCACAGTTTTTTTGTTCCTCCTAAAAATTCTAAACCAGTAAACTCGCCATTTATGTTTGAATTTTTTTTCTTTCTTGGTCATGTCCGCTCACTCTTTCAATGATCTTCATTGCATTCTTATGCTTCGTGATAACTACACTATACCTAAACTTACAGTACAAAGGTTCAAGTTTCAAGTGTTATCCCCATGGCAAAAAAAATGGTCTGAACTTATTTGTTTGATGGGCTCATTACACATCGTATGGAATTTAAAATAAAGGCACTGGTGAGAGAAAAAGGCAGCCTGGGGTATTTTTCTCTGAAAATAAAATTTTGGCCATGTAACAGAAATATTCAACGCCTAATAATGCATATCTACAGCTTACCAACACAAATTTGTGAGCTGTATTTTTTTTTTGCCCATGGGGATGCAAAATCCAATTATTTTTGGGTGCACAAAAGAAACAATATTCCTCAGAAAATTTGCAACTTGACTGGAGTTATCACAAACTAATACGTATCTTCGAAAATTTCTCTCAGACGATCAGTCAATAATTTTTGGAACCCTGCCCATGATAGATAAATTTGAAAAGCACCACCAATTATTTTTTTAAAGGAACAGATAAAAAAACACAACAAAATAAACATACAGGTTTTTTTTTTGATTGAACAATTTCCCAGCTGCATTTTTAAATAAAAAAGAGGGAGTTGGGGGGCTTGGTAAATAGTGCCTTTTCGCACAACCTGCCAGCTCAACAAAAGAATCTGCCATTTCCTTCTGCAAGAAATCACACCTTATGAAGTGCGGCAGAAGTCAGTCACATAAAAGAAGCACACAGCTGGCAACTCTTTCTATTTATCTTACATAGCACCTGAGGAGAGCTGTCCTGTATTACATACCAAACATTATCCACTTTTTTTTTCACTTCCCTCCTGTTGCAAGTAATGCTGCCGATGCAGTTGAGTCTAGTTGAGCAGTCACAACAATGGAGGGCAAAAAAAAAAACACATGCATACACTGCATCTTGTGTCTCTGTACATGTGCCAACATTTTGAAGCTCTCAACCTGAAAATAAAATGAAAGTGTGATAGAATACTCTTTTGCTTGTCCATACAGTATAGCTACTGTATATTTTAATTAATAATATCTGGGATGTACGTCTCACAATTTGACATGAAGTACTTTCTTACGTGGATACTTTAGGTACTCTTGTGGCCAATAAGATGAACATGTTCTAAAATGCAATGCTTCAATTAGTTTACTGGAAAACCAGTGATTTCTGCGCTCCAACACTAATGGGCGGTAGTGTATGTGAATATGACGGCCTTCCTTACTGTACGTGTGCATTGGTGCGGAGACATCACTGAATTTCTAGTGAAGTCATTGAAGCCCCTCGTGATGGAAAGTCTTCATCTCTTTGACTGAGATAGTACCTTGAATGTGTTATGTTTATGAACAACATTGGCAGTTGAATATTTTGCTTGGTAATAAAATCAGACGGGGTGAATTACAGTAATAATTGCCTTTTTCTGATCTATGGTTAATTTATAGCTGATTGACACACTTAAGTAATAATTCTGTATGCTTTTGAAGCAAATGCTTGTTGTCCTAAAGGCCAACAACTTACTATGTAAAACTGGTCTACACATTCAACAATCATCTCACCTGTATCGCCATGCTGCCCGAACCTGCCATCTATGTGCACCACATTGTTGGATGTCTGCACCATGTCCAACTGCTGGTGATGAAAGAGTGCCATATCTGCCACTTTGTCCCTCCACCACTTGGCACCCCCAAGACTGTTCACTCCACCACCACCACCACTACCACTCCCCCCACCACTGCCAACACTACCCCCATTCACACCCCTCAGAGACATAAACCACTCCTCCGGTGCCTTCTTGATGTCTGCTGGTTCCACAATGTTTCTCACCCTGGTGCTTGTCACAGTCACTTTGCTGTTTCGCATGTTCATGTTCAAGTCAGCATGTGTTATGTCTGCCACTTTTCCATTGCTCTCAAACCGCTTTGGACTTGCATCGAAGTCAAGGTCTGCCAGGCTTCGTTTCAACCCTGGGACAGAACCTTTCCCATTGCGGCTAGCCCGACGACCTCGAACCCCCATCCTGTCTGCTCCAATACCACTCATTCCAACCCTGTCCACATTGCTGTTGCTAATGGGCGGCGTTTCGAGATTCGTCACCTGTCCAGGGGAAAAAAAAAAAACTCTCTTAGGCATCATGTGAAGGACATGTATGAAAAGATGCTCTACTGAAATTGGTCCTGATTTCCAACAACCTGAACAACTGACATTATCAAGAGCATACAGTAACTCCCCATGTTTATAAGTTTCAGTAAACAAGTATGAAGACCGTGCACAAAGGATTATATCTGCTCTTACCTGTATGGATTCCAATCCCCAGTCGCTACCATTGCTCCCATCCAAGTTGAAGCTGCTGAATGCATCCTGTGCCTGGTACCACTGCACCTCCCCAGTAGGCTGCTGGGGAGTTGGAGGCACAGCAGGAGAGCTTGGGATTGCCATGGGTGGAGGATGACTCTCTGACATTTGGGTTAATGGTTGCATTGAGAGTTCCTGGGGATTGCCAGGTGGATGGAGGTTGGCCAAATGGGGGGAGGCTACTGAAGATGACGATGGAGAAGGTAGAGGGGTAGAGCGAGTGGTTGAGTGTGGGGGCTGTGGTGCCTCCAGCATGTTGAAAGGAGGAAGTGAAATACCCTGAAGTGAGGAGAAGATTTAAACTTAGTGATTGAGTCCATCCAATAACACCAATTCACAAACCACTGGTATGATCACAAGCATAAAGATGTGAACAGTAGACCAGATCCAGATCTCTTCCTCTGGTCTACCCTTGACATCTTTATGCTCATGACTGTACTATATCGCCCAAAAAGATAGAGACGATTTTGCATTTGACTCAAATGCCAATCGTCTCTATCTTTTTGAGCGATATAGTACATCTGACAGCTTCAGATTGAAAGCCGCTCATATTGTTGCCATTGTACCAGCCCAAGCCCATAATAGTTTGTTCGCCTGAGAATCTTCCTGGGTGAAATCGTAAACAAATATCCCATCGCCCCATCCTCGGAACAAGGTGTGGTAGGAAGTCATTAATTTAGCACTGTACAGAGGTGCCTCTGGGCTACTACTGGCATTGAAAATCATGCCTCGTGGACAAGTATCGTAAATATTACACATACCTAAAAATGAGCAACCAGCCATGGAAATATTAGTTCACAGTGCATGCTGCCACAAAATAATTGGTCAGGAGGAAATGACCTGAACATCTGATGGCTACTTCACTCCCAGAAACCCATGTGACAAAGCTATCTGTATGTATCCCATGAACCCAGTTTTGACATTGCCTTCACCATGGGATGTGGACAGCCTATTTCTAAGGACTCCCACATAATCATTCTGCAAGCCAATGAGGATGGAAAATCAGGCCAGGCAATCACCAAAGACCTTTGGCCTGCAACAGAGTACAGTAGCAGACATAATCAGACAATGCAGGCAAAGGACCACTGTCAAACCTAAGAGGCACTCTGGGTGACATAAAGCAATTGACTGCTGTCTCTGGAAGATCACCAAGAAGAACAAGAGGCTAACCACAGACCAGCTGAAGCAGGAACGGGCAGTGGCAGCTGGAAAAGACCTGTCACCATCACATACATGACTTGGCTTAGGCTTTTACGAAGTCAGTAGCCTACATGAATCTAAAGAAGCAAACACTGGTCACATCTTTATGATGGTTCATACACTGTACAGTGGTGCCTCGTACTTAGAACTTAATTCGTTCTGGGAGGGCATTCGAACTCTGAATTGTTCACAGTCCGAATCAATTTTTCCCATAAGATATAATTGAAAGTGGATTAATCCATTCCCAGACCCTAGACAATACCCATTTTGATAAACTGACACAGCAAATACACATAATTTAAGGTAACCATTACACTATCAAATGCGCTGAATAATGAATTAAAACATGAAAATGATAAATAAAATATGTAAACACTGTAGAACAATATGAAAATTGCATTTAATGCACCAGTGAAGGGTGGTCATATCACGTGTGGAGAGGAAGGTGTAGAGAAGGAGCAAGGTTACTGTTTGAAAGGAGAGTCATCTTCTATTCTGTATAAGTTAGCTAAATGCATAAAAACTAAGCAAATCACTGAAAACACACGAGAGTAATGCAAGAGATGCTTTCAGTGAGAGCGAGAGACAAGTTGGGCCCACAACAGATGGCGTTTATGCAACAAATGCATTTTTTTACTGCGCAAGTAGTTTGAACTTTAGAAGCATTGTTCAAACTCCAGATCAAAGGTCATGGGGCAAATCACATGGGAAAAGTTGCGCCGTTGGATCTGGCTGAAACTTGGTCAGTTGATATACCTTGACCTAAGGGTCAATTGTTCTGAAGGCCGCAGAAAATATACTGTGCCGTTTGGCCGCTAGAGGCACTCAAAGTCGGACTTTCACGGACTTTCAGGTGGCTCCCATCGGGCTCATTTTCACATATGTTGTAGTTTCACAAGCTGAGTCAAATGAGCCCTGTGGCAAGTTTCTGTGACAAACCATTCGGCTGATAGATGCACAATCGAGTTCAACATTGGACCTTGTAGTGGGATTATAAGTGTGACATAACAATAACTGCCAAATGGTTTGTCACAGAAAAGCACCACATGCCTCATTCGACTCAGCTCATTCGACTCAACGACATATGTGAAAATGAGCCCAATAGGAGCCACCTGAAAGGCTGTGAAAGTCTGACTTTGAGCGCCTCTAGCAGGCAAACAGCATGGTAGATTTTATGCAGCCTTCAGAACAATTGACCCTAGATCAAGGTATATCAACTGACCAAGTTTCAGCCAAATCCAACAGTGCAACTTTTCCCATAATATTTGCCCCATGTCCTTTCTCTCCAGATTAGCGTTCGAACTCTGGAACGTTTTGTTAGGGGCGTTCGAAATACGAGGTTCCACTGTAGTAAAAAAATAAAACCCTCCTGACAAATTCACAAAAGCACAACTGACTTGGGTGGGCAAAGGAAAGATGGGCCTGGAACTAGGCGAGTTGGTCTATGGTTATATTCAGTGACAAATCCACCTTCTGCGTAGATCCTGGTGACACTTACCAGTGTATAATACAATCATATGATATGAAACAGGAAGCTTACCCAGACTCCCTGACCTGAAACATGTGGCAAGTATGTATTATTTATGGTCCTTGTCCACGAGGTGTCATTTTCAGTGCCAGTAGTAGGCCAGAGGCACCACTATATAGTGTTAAATAGTGTTAAATTCACCACATCCTACCATATGTCATTCCCAAAATGTAATATTTGTTTCCAATCTCACCCAGGCAGATTCTCCGGTGAATTAACTATCATGGGGTTGAGCTTGTAACTGCCAAACGTCAGGAGGTGATACACATTGTTATCTTCAATTCACAAATGACTCCTGTTTATACAAGCAGACAGTTTACAATGGAAGGCAACAAAATGTTTCTTTTCTTGTTATGCAAGTGAAACAGCTCACCATATCCACTGGCATGGCCCCTGCAGCAGCACCTGCTTGTTGAAGAGCAATGAGTGGTGCCAACCTTTCCTGCTGCTGCTGCATCTCTGCCTCACCATCTTTTTCCCTGAAAAATCCAGAAATTCTTTAGTAATGTTTCTGATGTCTTGGGAATACATAATTCACATAATATTAATTTAGTAATGTTACTTCGTTTCACAAATTACCTAACATTTCACAGATATGTAACACTGTAAGGAAGATTTGGAGTACTTACTGAAGCAATGTGTTGATGCATACAAAGGTCTCCACTTTCTGGGTAGTCTTGTTAAACTCCAGGAAACCTCGTGTGCGCAGGTAGATGAGCTGCCCAGTCTTACTCCTCAGCCTGTACACAGTGGCACCATGTCCCTCCACATTGTTGAACACTGGAAACAATTCACAGAATTAGTACTTTGGCCAATAATAAGTTCTTGTTGAACATGGTAAGTGGCTTAAAATCAATACCAAAGTTGAATCAGGATATAACAGACTTCAAGGCACCACGGAAAAAAGTATGATATAACAGAGGTCAGTTATAGCCAAATTGCCACTTTTGCAACGAATGGTCAAAGTTTTCTGCTTTCCACAGTCATGCTTATAACACACACTATACTGCATACTGATTAATGAAACTATCCACAAAATTGATGGCGAAATTGAATATCCTAATGTATTCTCTGCTGTTCCTGACTACAACTGTTTATGCTCAATTTTTTAATTGAACCAACACAAACAAATTTGCTGATATGGAGACAATGAGTAAAAAAGAAAGTCAAAGCACCCAAATGGTTAAACAAATGGGGAGAAAATAACACTGCCCAGGGTTAGTAAGGTTATCTCTAGAAGTAAAGCCCCTCATAATATCCACCATGACCAGAGATGATAATGAGCCTATTTTTA
Source organism: Catajapyx aquilonaris (assembly GCA_000934665.2). Lineage (NCBI taxonomy): Eukaryota > Metazoa > Arthropoda > Diplura > Dicellurata > Japygidae > Catajapyx > Catajapyx aquilonaris. Next base: position 2,135 of record KZ538806.1, on the reverse strand, counting down.
GTGCCCTTATGCCTATTAATATAAACTTTAATTTCAGGTCTTTTGGTAGTGAATGCTCTACATTGTCGAACTCTGAAATTTTTGCTTCTTCATGTACACTAAGTTTTAATCAAGAGTAGCAAGGAGAACAAAATGTAATCCCCTTATCATATCAATATCAGTGCAAATTCCGCGTAATCTGATCCTGAGTGAAGTTGTCATGTTGACTGACAGGCTTGGTGAACTCTATGAGCAGCACAAGCACTCTGAGTAATGCTTTTACAGGACTGTCAGTGTGGTTCAAAGGGTGTATGCATGATTCCCCTGAACATGAATGTCAGATGACTTAGGATACCATGTGGAAGGGATTAAAGTAGATTATTGTACCTCAAATCTGCATAAAAATGGCTCCATAATTTCTCCTTGGCAAACCTATTTGATTTTTAGTGGGGGGGGGGGGGTTTCCACAGCTTACTGATCATATCACAATTACAGTTTTTCACAAAAATTTAATTGTATTACTTATTGTGCAGATAAAAGGATTTCTTGTGTATGTTCACAACACACTGCATAACTATACAAAAAGCAACATACTTTGCCAATGCTGAAGTTAACCTCTGCAACAGTATACAGTATGTGATGTTTCATAAAGGGATATAAAAAGAAAAGGGGATTACAGAGACCAGCCCCCTGGCACTTCCAGCCTAGCCCTGTGTTGACAGTAGTCTANGGGGGGGTGTTTGGTTCGGGTTGGCCTCATTCAGAACCAACCCAAACTGCCCTGTCTTCAGATGGCGTTCGTAGACTAGGATTCGGGTGACTGGCAGCAGTCGATTCCTGTGGGGGTGCGCCAGCGCCAAATTCAAAGTCTGGCAGAGAGTTTTATATTAAACTACCATATCGTAGGAGTGACAGGGGGCTGACAGAGACTGTGCCATTTTCCAGTGAGCTCTCCAATTATGGATTGTATGATGATGCAAATTACAAAACTCAGCTTAGACCTACAGTTGGGATGAAACACACAAAAGCTCTCAATACCAGAGAAGCATCAGCCTCATAATTTTTTCCCAAAGATCAATAATCAGAGAGCAAAAATTGATTAACAAAGAAGGAAGTTGTGTGGCATGGTGGTGAACTAGTTAAAGCCACAGTCTTTCACCTTTGAGGGCCTACGTTTGATACCCCCAGTCAAATGTAGAATTTGCTCATGTGAATGGGTTCTCTGTGTGTTTGCAGGTTTTCCTGGGGTTCTCTTAATTCCTCCCACATGCAAAATTCATAAACAGCAGAGTCAATGAACAAAGCCAAGGGTTTAAAAGAGGCTTATGGGAATAAGAAAGAAATTTTTAAAGAATGAAAAAAGACTAATCAAATGTAGTCCTGCGTGGAAGACAGGATGTTGCACTACTCACTCTGCCTCTGAGCAACGGCTGTCCAGGGCACATCTTCGTCACATATGAAGCTGAAAGCTGAAATCCCCATGACCTCTTCAGTCATGTAGCCAGCAACATATGATATCCTGTGGTCAGTGTATATGATGCGGCCATCTGGCAGGTGCCGGGTCACATACTCATCACGTATAGCTTCCATGAGGGATAGCTGGGTCAGAGGTCGATCACGCACCAGGCGACATACACATACAAATAAGAGGTCACCCAGGCTGTTAGCAGTTGTTTCCACAGTTCCTGCAGAATGGGAAAAAATTTGATAAATCACTTTTTGATGCTTAAAACATATGGTATGCCAGGTAATCATTCCTGTATAATATTTCATCCTTCTCTCTGTTCAAATCATGACAACAACCATGTCCTGCCCAAGTTGAAAAATTTGGTGGAAAAGGTATTACCTTTTTCATTCTCCCTTAACATGCAGCCTGTGACCACTTTTGCTACCACAGGAACTGCTTACTGTAGCATACGTCCCAGTTGTTGTTACCATTTTTCTCAACAGTTCATATTCATTATTGTGAGTACACACTTCCTCTGGGTAGGAGCATAATATATTGTTGCCTGCAATATCTTTCTGAGCAAAAAAGCACTCACATTTAATATTATAATAATATTATACAACAACAACAACAACAACATCACGACATTTCCCTATGAGGGGTAGTCAGCGATGAAGGGAGATGCAAGCTAACCCAACATATGAACTAA
>KZ538805.1:15881-46744 GCA_000934665.2 Catajapyx aquilonaris | reverse complement strand
ATATATATATATATATATATATATATATATAATGGAATATGCAGGTCTGGTTTCTAGGGTGATATGGTAAATGACCTGAGAGAAATTATCTAATTTCATGTTGTAGTGTATTGAATGATTCCACTTGAGTGAAATCAGTGGGAAGATCATGTAGACTACATACTACAATGATTGTTGTAAGGTCCAAATAGCATCACCTTTTTTTTTACCATTCAACTTACTAATTAGCAATGTCAGCAAAGGTGACATGTTGCTCAGACCTTTAAGGCTGGGTTACACCATCATGGGTTTAGCTGAAACCCTAGGGGCACCACTTTTATTAAATACTTATTTATGAACAATTTATGAAGGCTGGACACACATATATGGTAGCAAACCCGTGATAATGCAAGGAGGCCTGAAAAATCGGAGCATATCATCAGAAATCCATATTAAGTCCAAAAAAATCAGTTTCCAGATAATTTAAAACAGAGAGTTGTCCTTGTACTTGCCATACAGGCTAGGGAATACAGAAAATCCTGGCTTGCTGGCCCATTATATGAGACTTTAGGAGTAAATGGACTTTGCCAGATGAAAGAGCAGCAGAATGGTATTTTTTGTCAACCTCAATAGGCTACTGCCAAAATAAGGTTTCTCTTGTATGCCCATGATATATTACTGATTCAATCAGAGAATTTTACTGATGTCACAAGCCTTGAAGTGTTAGTTTTATTGTTGACAATGCTGACACTGTTGTCCAGTGTGATGTCACTATAGCTGTTCTCTGGTTGAATCACTAAGGTCCATGAAACATTTTCGCCTTGAAAAGACGCAGAAAAGTTTGTTATTCATTATTTGAAACATTGTTGACAGTGAATAACAATATTTTCTGGATCTTTTCCATCTGGAAATGAGTCCTGGAGGCGATGCAACAGGACCTAACAGCTACTATGACAGTGCAGTGGCAGCTAGTAACAGGAACAAGGAAAGTTGAAATGGAACACCCACAAGTCTTGTCAGACATAGAATGACAACTGCAACAACCTATTAGGGCAACAAAAGTTGCTGTCTTGGCAATAATTTAACTTTTCAACTGAGGTGTAGTCTGTGCATTCCACGTATGCAGTGGAAGTTTGAATGTTGTTATAACTCATTACAACCTTTCTTGTTTATTGGTTTGATTGGGAAGTAGCCGCAAGGCAACAAAGGCTATCTGGCTACAATAAAGAAATGGGTAGATGTTGAGAGAAATTATGTCATAAATAAGTCAGAAAAAGTGGCATATCTCTCTGTCTGTCTCCCACCCCATGCAATCTTTCTCATTATTGGTTATAGCCATGGAAGTTACTGTGACAAAACACCCAAACTTCCCCTACAATATTCAGGTAGATTTCCTATACATTTTACATGGTCTGGTTGCAAAGCAGCCAAAAAGCACATTCTCTTGCAGGGAAAATTCCTAGTTGAAAACACTGAATTAAAAAGAAACCTTCCTGGCTGTTGTGCAACTGAACTTATATCAGCAAATTGCTGCCATGCAACTCATAACACCTTGATGGCCTATTCTCATATCCACAGGATCTTGACCTGCCAAGAACCAACTGTAGGAGCCTAGAACCATTGCCACATACAATACATGTGTCCATGACAACAACCGAGTTAAAGATGCATTCTGCTGGGAGAAAAAAATAGGCTTAGCATCAGATGAATTAATAGGTCACTTCCAGTGGATAGGCAATAGGCTATATCTCAACATGCATGAATTCCATAATTGCCAAAGAACCCAAAAATACCACAAACCTAGAATGCCATTATGGCAATAATGAACAATAATAAATTTATTAACCAACTGTGGTTGGTTTGTGCCTCTGGGTTATTTGGAAATATTGTATTTGGAGGAAACAAAATAATAGTGGAACATGTCTATCCCCAAGTCCAGCAGTTAACTTAGTGCGTTGTGTAAATAATGACCAAATTCAGTATGTGGTCATCCGTTCTAGACTCACCGCAGGCGCGGGACCAGGCGCGGGACCAGGCGCGGGACCAGGGGCGGGAACAGGGGCCATCATTGGTTATTATGGACTTTTAACAACTTCTATAACCCGTTCTATATAACCTCACTGAGGTCCCTTCGAACTTCTACTTCTACCGGACACAAAATGACAGCGTTGCCAACAGGATACTTTATAACTCATATGAGTTAAAATATTTCACCCCTTCTGATTAATTTAGGACAAAAATTACTAGTTTAGTTATATGCTCTAAAATAATTAAATTAGTCTGGGATGGTTAAATAAAGTGCAGCGTTGCCTCATGGCGTAAGAATAAGTGGCGATTCGAACTTAAAAGCGGGAGTTTAATATTTGAATATATGGTCGGGCTGCCTCCTACAGTAAACTTATTCAAACCGCAAACAAAACTGACAGTTGAGGTGTAATTGTCACCAGCCAATCGGGCATAAAAATTACAAGAGAGGTGCCGCGCCCGTTCAAATAATAACCTGTCAATTTAAATGTTTTCCTTTTCAGGACAGGAGAGAAAAAAAGCTGTTGTAACTTTGTTTCGGGCCAGAATAATTAATTCAATTACATATGAGTACCTTAAAAATTGTGAAATTAATTTCTGCCAATATTTTGCACGAAACATAATATGACTTTTGCGCCTGGTTCATTCTCCTCTCCTGCTGAAGTATCTTTCAAGAACCGGTTGATTGTCACCAATATTCCACTACCTCTATTTTACTGACGAAGACTGGGATGCATGTAGCACTAAACTATCCTGAGCCATCCAGGCATTGTTTTCATTGCATGCTGGATCAGTCCCTAATATTATCAATAAATGTTCCAAAGAACGGAGTGGACAGACACCATTTGGAGCCCATGCGTGAATAAGCATCCTTGCATAATAATATTTCACCCACAACACATACCCGTACAAGTATATATGGGAGATCGGGGTCGGTTGTAACAGGGTACGGTTGCAACATCAAGTATATACCAGGGTGTATCTGAACTCACTTGTCAGTGCCCCGACGTAACGTATATGACTGCCTTCCTAGCAACCAGAGGATCGATTTAAGTATAGGAGTCATATGTCTGGGCAGCCTCATTACTGAGATACACTCTTTAGCGATTTTTGCCTAATCGCTCCTTCTGACTTTTAAATAGAATTTTCTGGTGTAACTAGCCAAAGAGGCCTTACCACCTGTGGGCAACAAACCAACAAAGTCCCGCCCCCAGACCTTCCAGAGCCTTCTGACTGGGGGAGGGTTCGATGGGTGGCCTAACCGACAGGATATTTTGTACTACATGTTTGCGGCCAATTATCTCCGTAATGAGGCAGCCCAGACATATGACTCCTATACTTAAATCGATCCTCTGGTGGCTAGGAAGGCATCAGTCATATACGTCGGGGCACTGAGTTCAGATACACCCTGGTATATATGATCGAACAGGTCGAACACTGAATTTTGGCGCCTCCAAAAGCGCCCTCGTACGGCCATTTTGGGAAACACTACTGTTATTGGGGGGGAGGTGTGGTGGCCGTGATGGTAACGTCACGGCTTGCTGAGTGAAAGGCCCCAGGTTCGATCCCCGCCTGGGGAACTTTCCTTTCACCTGCGTCAGGAGGGTCTCTGACCTGCACCAAGGAGGTGTCTGGCAACCTAACCTCCTGGGGGACAGCACATGACCCATTTGTAGACATTGCACTTGCACCTATGTTCCCTCCCCAATAAATCCCTATCCTTACCCCATGTCCTTTCGTCCTTGCACCGGAGTTGGAAGAAAAATATATAGAAAATAGAACGAATAAAATGGTGGTGTCCCACTCCCCTATAAGGGCCTATGGCCCTATAACGGGGTACATTAAAAAAAAAAACACTACTGTTATTGGCAACCCTGCTTTCTCATTGTGAAATCCATGTCCTGTTGGCCACCCTTTTCCTGCTGGCAACATCGAAGGAGAACTGGAGAATAGGAAAATGGCTGCATCATCAGGTGAAGGGAGCTGGGCAGGTAGATCTGAGGACGAGGCCTCGTCTCTCCTGGTCAAATGCGTGACCCCAAACAAGGACAAGGAAGAGGACAACTCGTTGGCTCAACGGGAGGTAAATAACTCACATTTTGCACCCAAAGAGAGCAATATATAGTCACGTTCCATTTTATAGTGGCATGGGAAGGGATCGGTCAGGCGGCCCATGGCCAGGCCCAAGGATTTCAACCAGGCGAAGAAGGATGAGTTTTACCCACTCATGAAGGAGTATGTCCGGTACTGGCCAAATCCAGAGGGACCTGCCCCCACACCAGAAGTCGAGGTCCAGCAAAATACCATGGCAAAGTGGCGCAGGAGGCGGCCTCCGATTGAACAGAAGGATGAGCCAGAAGACATCAGCCGGAACCTGGCCCCAACCCGCCCTAACCCTACCAATAAGCCAGGCAAGGAGATAGTTATCAGCCTGGATGACGACTCGTCCTCATCTGATGAAGAAGTGGAGGGACGTGGCAAGGAGAAGGGCGATGAGGAACGAAAGGCCAAGGATAAGGGTGATGAGGAGCGAAAGGCCAAAAATACGCCCATGAGCAAGTCAGAGATTATGGGGAACATGAGGAAGAAGGTGATGCTCTATGCCGAGAGCCTGTACACGCTTTGTGATCCCAACGATGAGGTAAAATCACTTGCAGGATATCCACACACCCGTATTAATAAGGTGTTAGTCACTATAGTGAAAATGATGAATTCGGATGGAGAGACAGGTGACCGAAAGGCACCAGAAATTAACTGCAGTTGAATCGGGATATAATAACAACGTCGGCTAAAACAGACTTTCGCTTATGTAACAGACTCGAAAGGCCGGTCCCGGCACACGTCCAGATATGGCTTTTGTGTTCAGCTGTAACAGACATTGGTTACAACGGACTGATTTCCATGGTCCCTTGAAGTCTGCTATATCCAGATTCAACTGTAGTAATTAATTAATTATTAAATAAATAAATATCTGCTGATTGGTCACTGAAAACAATGATGTGCTCCTGAAAGTGATTATCCAGTTATTTACAAAATCTTGTGTGGAAACTGTTACATATTAGCTACTACACTTGCTGATGTTGTGTCTTTTTCCAGGTCGTTGAGCCCATGGAGAACCTCTCGTTGGCTTATGAAGACTATGGGATGGTGCAGGTCATCAAAGGACGACCAGGATAGCCTTGTTGACTCAGAAAGGTCATTCAATTTATGTTCCCATTAATTCCCAAATGCCAGCTTTTTCTTTTCTCTTTTTTTTCGAAATTTGTGTACCCTGACCTGCACTCTTGTAACAATCAATAGACATATGGTGCTACTGAATAATAAAGAAAGAAAACATGAGTTTTTTCTGTGACATCATAAAGGTGACATCCATGGCACAATTTATTTAGGGATTATTTTAGTATGAGAAGACATCCCAATAAAATTTTGGATTACACTTATTTGTGTATAACTTGTGTACATAAGTCAAAATTTGTGGAAAATTATTTATTATTATTTTTAAATGTAGACTACCATAATTATATTATCCCATTCCCAACCCAACTGGCTTGTTTGGAGGTGAACTCAGATAATTATGGTGGATAATATCAGCTCTTGATAACAAAAGAAAACTTTGCAGAACGTTTAGAATATCTCAGTCAGCAACGTGCAATATAAAACAAGAGGATACAGTATTTTGACATTTATTTTCTTTCAGCTTACAGTCAGTGACAGGCTTTACTAGTAGGTAAGTCAAGTACACCATGAATTAAATGACAAAAATATTTAGCACTTATTTTGGGAAAGTAAAAATAGTGAATATTTGTTTCACATTATACTGTGACATAAGGGCCTACATATTATAATGTTGCATTTTTTGACACTGAACAGGCCCACAGGAATGCCTAACTTCTATTCTAGAATATTATACTTTAAGCGTAATATGTTTTGAAAACTCAATTGCTATTGAATTGCCATACCTACAGTACTCACAATAAGCTACTGAAGCAGGTTATTGGCATGGTGGATAAGGTGTCCGACTGCTAATCGGGAGGTCCTGGGTCCGAATACCGGGGCCGACGATCCTGACCGTGGTTTTCTGTGGTTTTCCTGGGATAATTCCGGGGTCGCTTCCGTATAATAGGCCACAGCCGCTTCCTTCCTTCCCTATATCCTTGGAGGTTGAAGAGGCAATGCCGGGCCAACCTCCCTAATATCAATTATAAAGTACTTACAAGCTATGAGCTGCCAGTCCTAGGTTGCAATTTATACAGGTTGAATTTGGCACATGAAAATCAATAAATCATCCACCAAGCATCCACCAAGAAATGTTGTAGGCTGCAGAGGAACTAAGAATCACAAAGTATTTGAAGGTTCTAAATGGCAAAATTATCCGCAACATGAGAGACCATTTTGATGAAGTCAATGAGTGCATATTTCAAGATGCTTCAGCACATTTTTACCGAGCCAAAAAGGTTTCTATATCGTCGTTTCAGATACCGTCAAACGGGGTGAACTTAGTCCAAAATTTCCTTTTTACGAAGATATAAGTGTGAAGATATTAACCCACCGAACAGTGAAATTTTTAAATTAGGCGTTAGATCACGCTGGCCAAAAGGGCGAGTACGAAGAATTTTTTTCTGTGCACAATGGCGTGTAGGAAAATTGATGATGCATTTGTAATGGGAAAATTACATGGCCAAGCCCACCACCACCGCACCAGTTGGGGTGGACTTGGCTATGTCATTTTCCCATTACAAAAAAAATGCACTGTGGGAAAGGAGTTCTGCTATAGGAATTGCTAATGTGTTTTTAAGGAACGACATTCATAAGCAGTAATAAATATTACCAACCCTGGAAAGTTCACCTTCATCTCTTAAAAATGGACAATACCATTGGTTCTCAATTTTTTGATTTGCAATATAAAGTTTGCACACTATAGATTGGTCGCTATACGAACGCAACCGAGTGGCCAATTTTATTACAGGAAGGAATATACCAGGGTGGACCAACTTTAAGTGTAGTTTTATAACGGCGATTAATAGCAGTAGTTTAGCGATGACGTAGCAGCGACGTGTAAAATGTCCCATTTCGGCGCCATCGAAAATTTTAGCTGCCAGTAGCAGCACACGGAATCAACCCTGCTGCTGGGTTGACCTGGAAAAAAGGAGGTGCACACATGACCTGACATGCGCCTGTGTGAAATGGCTTTTTTGCGGACTGCCGGATTGGCATTGGTGCCGCATGTGGTTGCACTCATTGCAGCAGGTTCATTACATGTACGCTAATATTGGCAGCTAATATTTTCGATGGCGCCGAAGTGGGACATTTTACACGTCGCTGCTACGTCAATCGTAAAGCGCTTCTATTAATAGCCGTTATAAACGACACTTGAAGTTTGTCCACCCTGTATAATTATAATAATTTGTGGGGCGACACGGTGGCCGAGTGGTTAGCGCCGCAGCCTTCCACCTCTAAGGTCCCGAGTTCGATCCTCAGGTCGGACGGAGGATACTTATGTGGATAGAGTTTCGATGGGTTCTCTCCGTGTTCGCGTGGGTTTTCTCGGGGTTCTCCCGTTTCCTCCCACCATCAAAATCCATCACATTTCAGGCAAATGATTAAAGTCGAGTTTTCAAAAGATGATCCCCTAAGAGGCCCAAGGGGCCTATCACGGGGTATATTTATTATTTATTTATATATTTATAATAATTTGTGGGTAATGCTTTCACCCCTTCCGGGGTATATAGCATGGACCTTTATTGTATTTTAAGTTGTTAAGTACACGCACTTAATGAATCTAGATAGCTGTCCATATACAGTAGCTCCCAGCTATTTGTAGGTTTGGGATCTTGTGGAATCTTGGGTGAAAATGGACCTCTTCACCATGTCCCATAAATGCTCCATTGGGTTCATGTCGGGATAATGTGGTGGCCACACCACTCTTCAGAACTGCCTTAATACTCAGACTAGAACCAATTCTGGACAAGTGGGCCCAATGACAAGGTGCATATTATCTTTCTGGAATATCCATACATGAAATCCGTGAAGGGCTGCAAATGATCACCAAGAAATGCAGCGTAGGGGTCCATGAACACACCTCACACCATTACAGAACCACTACCAGCCTGCATGGTGCCTTGACATCTGGGGTCCATGGCCTCACTTTGAGTACAGAACTGATGTAGATGCTAAAACAGTGATGCATACCACGGGAGTTCAACAAGTCCTCATCATCCCCTCCCCACCAGCAACCATCAGAGGGGTAAGGTGTTGGCCAGCATTTTTTGGACTCTATTAAATGGGATGTTGCTGGTGGACTACTTACAGCGTGAAAGAACTCTAACTGGACCATATTATTCCTATACCTCTTGAATAAGTTGAGAAAAGACATCACGTGACACGAAAAGTTGCACCTTGGAGACCTGTGCCATCATGCAAGCATTCCTGCATATTCAGAATTGTGCAGAGGATGTCTGTGACTTCAAGCTTTTTCCTCCCCCATCCCTCATCAGACTTTTGTCCTGTTCTCAAAGTTGAAAACCTCTTCATGGGTCAAGATTTTGAGGGGACAAAGAGGTGATAGCTGAAGTAAACAAGTAGTTGGGTCCCCTTGAGAATATATTTTTCTCCAAGGAATCCAGGGGGAGCAACACAAGTGCCACTAGTTATCCAGTGTCGAGGGGACTTTTGAAAATTGATAAAGTTTGGCCCTCTTCACTTAAGTACTTCATGCCCAAAACTTCCGCAATGTAGCTTAATGACTAATGATCATATCAGAATAGGCCAAATGGCAGTTTGTTGTCAAAACATGTCGCTAAGTGCACTTGGTAGCTACAATGGGCTCTCTGTGTCAGTTGATGTGCTATTTAAAATTTCGGTATTTCAAAAACATCTCTCGTATGTTGGGTTCAAAGTCGGTGGTGGCATTAAAGTAAGCTGCCATCTATTCTTGGCCAAAACACATTGCACAATATGACTGAAACTTGTTACAGTGAAGTCTTTGTATTCCCCCTTCCTTCCTTCTTTATTAATTCCATGGAAACTTCCCTTTAAGGCAATTTGTTATTTGGTACCGGTACTGGTGGAGAAGATGATTTCTCTAAAGAGTAACTGATGCAGGGAAGTTTCATAGTGTTCAGGTTTTTTTCTATTTTTTCTTAAGATGCCAAGAAAATAACCAGATGGGGATGACATATCACATGGATGCATTACATGTTTAGACCTGTACCTCCGTTTGTGAAATTCTTGCCTCACCCTGCCTGTTGAATAAGTGAATGCCAAGTGACATCAAAAGCATTTTTTATGATTAATTTTCTCATTTATACAGAAGGTCAAACAATAAGTAATAACTTGAAAATGCTTTATTCTTTCAGTATATCACAGCCTTGCTTGGCAACATGAGTGTTTTGGCACCTATGCCCCATTTAAAAAAAAATCTCACAAAAAATACTGTATAACATAATACACAATGAGCTTATGCAGAATAAATAGGTTATAATTTCCACCGATACACACGCAACAAATTTCCACCGAATACACATGCAACATTGACTCTTGCTAAACTTACTTGTTCGTACAGTGCTGGACATTAATGGTGTCGTACTGGTGGCGCCGTGGGGCGCTGGTGGCAAGAGCGAATTGAAGTGATGAATTAGCAACCAATACATCACTTCAATTCGCTCTTTTGCTGTCAGAGCCACCAGTACGACACCATTAATGTCCAGCACCTGTACAAGTATTATTTTGTAGGGTCGGTTGAAACTCTGAGTTACATTAACCCCTTCTCTACCAGATAGGCCCGAACCACATAGATTTTGGCTTAAGTGTACTCCGAAGATACGGACAAGATATTTTACAAATAATAACTGCTATACTCACCACATTCAGGGAAAACACTATAAATGTGTCTGGAGCAATTTTACTTGCCTAGAAGTCCCTAAAATAATTTCCAAAAAAAGGCTATGAAAACTGGAAATCCGAGTACTGCCGACCAACTGTTAGGCTGATTTAATTCGGAGCGGGTCATTTCACCGACACCCACCTGGCCGACAGTCCATTTCACCGACAAGGAGGTCCAGATCACACCTCATTTTCATGTTTCCCATGAGAATATCTTTTAGCGAATCAGATCGTCACCTACACAGCTTCCCCGGTAAGCAGTTGTTGTCCGGGTGTCTGACTACAGGTATTTCATTCATGCAATGTAATTGGAAATGTATATTCCGTTTATATTAAATATTATAGAAATGGGAGACATGTGTCAGGTGGTTCCTTCCATAAGGGGCGCTGCAAAAATGAGGTGTGATCTGGACCCCATCTCTCCAGTGACTGGATGGTTTTCAAATGGGAATTGTGTGGGTAAATTTGTCGATCAAATGACTGTCGGTGAAACGCCCTGTCGGGGAACCTCCTTGTCGGTGAAATGGCTTGTCGGTGGAATGGGTATGTCGGTGAAATGGCTTGTCGGTGAAGTGTCTGTCGGTGAAATGGCCTGTCGGCCAGGTGGGTGTCGGTGAAATGACCCACACCCGATTTAATTATGAAATGTGTGAAAATACGCGGAATAACAACCTTGAGAACCACGCCAGACGAATTTGCTTAGATTATCATACTTTGCAAGAAAGAAATTAATATTTATTTGCGGCTTTCTGGCACTTCGGAAAATAGCAAATATATTTGGGAGTTTTCCGAAGTGACAGAAGGCCACATATAAGTAATAATTTATTTCTCCCAAAGTACGACGAGTTCAGCAAATTTGTCCGGCATGGTCAAGGTTGTTATTCCACATATTTTCCCGCATTTCATAATTAAATCAGCCTAACAGTTTGTTGGCAGTACTCGGATTTCCAGATTTTATAGCCTTTTTTTGGAAATTAATTTAGGTACTTCTAGACACATTCATAGTGTTTTCCCTGAATGTGGTAGGTATAGCTGTTATTATTTGTAAAATATCTTGTCTGTATCTTCGGAGTACGCTAGAGCCAAAATCTACGTGGTTTGGGCCTATCTGGTAGCAAAGGGGTTAACTGGAACTGTAGGTTGTTGCACTCAGCAACTACGAGATTAACCCCTTCGGCCCCAGATCGGCCCGAACCACACAGTTTTTGTCTTATGCGTACTCCGAAGATACGGACAAGATATTTTGCAAAATATAACAGCTATACTTACGAGATCTGGGAAAACCCTATGAATGTGTCTGGAACCATTTTACTCGTCTAGAAGTCCCTAAATTAATTTACAAAAAAGGGCTATAATAACTCGAAATTGGACTACTGCCGGCCAACTTTTAGGCTGACATGATTATGAAATGCGTGAAAATATGCGGAATAACAACCATGAGAACCATGCCAGACGAATTTGCTGAAATCGTCGTACTTTGCGAGAAATAAATTAATATTTATTACCGGCTTTCTAGCACTTAGGAAAACTCCTACATGAGTATGAGATGAATTTTCTGAAATCGTCGTACTTCATGAGAAACAAATAAATTTGGGAGTTTTCCGAAGTTTTCCGAAGTGCCAGAAAGCCGCAAATAAGTATTAATTTATTTCTCGCAAAGGACGACGATTTCAGCAAATTCGTCCGGCATGGTTCTCAAGGTTGTTATTCCGCATATTTTCACGCATTTCATAATTAAATCAGCCTAAAAGTTGGGCGGCAGTAGTCCAATTTCGAGTTATTATAGCCCTTTTTTGGAAATTAATTTAGGGACTTCTAGACGAGTAAAATGGTTCCAGACACATTCATAGGGTTTTCCCATATCTCGTAAGTATAGCTGTTATTACTTGCAAAATATCTTGTCCGTATCTTCGGAGTACGCGTAAGCCAAAAACTGTGTGGTTCGGGCCGATCTGGGGCCGAAGGGGTTAACAATCATATTGTAGATGGAATGAGTTAAAACTATTCATCTACAATATGCAAGTGGAAAGTAACCTCTTCATCTCCTGTGGGAACATCATGTGCATGTCTCCGAGTTGTCCTAATTCTTGGCCTCACGTTTGATCAGATCTTTCACAGCAGCAGGTAATGGCAATTTGAGAATATCTTCTGTCCTTACATGTGCAATAATAACTGCACGACAAAGTCCAGACAGAGAAATCCAGCGCTTCAAAGAATCAACTGCTACCAGTTCTGCGTGAACTTCGGATTGATTCCACATGTAGATTCGAACCAAGTGATTATCTGGAGAGAATCTCATGTACAACATGAGATTGTCTGCCACATGGGGCTGAGCCATCCTGCCATCCAGTGGGTGGTGATATGCTTCCAAGAGTTGCAGCTGCCCTGCACCAGCAGTGCTCATCACTTGTAGAGCCATGTGGCTGCTCCTAGGGTAGGTCCTGGTGTCATGGAAAAACTGTACAGCTACCAATCGGTCATTCAGGCTGTTGAAGCACACGGCTGTCTGGTTGAGGTCTCCTACAGAGTTGTCAACCTGTCAAATGTAGCAATCCATTAGGCAAATTGCAACTTAAAAAATTCAGATTCACTACTATTTGTAGATTCTGTAGGAAAATTACACAACTGCTATGAATTAGCTGTATGAGTACCGGAAGTATGGCCGGGTGCACCTGCACCAGCCTCGGAGAGTTACGGAGACCGAGGAGGACCTGCGCGGGACCCGACCAATTTGCGCCGACGCCTCGCAAAGCGAGTAAACAATTTAAAACTAAAAAATGGGAACATTAGAAATAAGAGAATGTTCTAGTTCATAATGTCCAAGTGTACTGAAATAATGAGATTTTCTTAGTCAGGAAAATAAAGAACTCCTTTTCCAGTAGGAGTCCACATTATTTTCATCAAGCATAGCTGGGCATTTCCATGCAAACACAGACATATTGTTATTTTTTGTAGGTTGTCATGCCCCTAACCAGGTGCCCTATTCTATACCAACTGCTATATTCGACCTCATCTAGGACTCTCACCACTGTGTCTATCGCACATGAGTGACCCCTCAAGGGAGTAAAGTTCTCGCTAACTAACAACAGCAGAACCAATTTTTTTTTTGTGTAAGTGTAACTGACCCCGCTCTTACACATGTGTGATGTACTTTTCCTACATTCTTATTGTAGTATTTTAAAAAGTCATTTGCATTCGGGAGTAAATTACGCCGTTGTAAAATTTTAAGTGATGTCGTAACAAGCACCAAAAAATGCGAAAAAATGAGGTGCTCCGGACCAGTGAAGCCGATTTTTATATTTAGCAATAACCTTTCGGCAAATAATAATTTTGTCAAAATTTGACTGATTTGAGAACTACTTGAAGTTGGGGGTACCATAATTTTCACGGTTTTTATTGTGCCAAGAGGGAATGGTCAACCGCAAACGCGACCCTTCTTTTGTGTCAGGAGGGTGGTTCTTTTGTGTAGGGAGGGTGGGATCCACTGTCTCCTCTTTCAGCCAGAGTTGGAACTCGAATAAGTCCCGATTATCCTTAGATAAGGATAATCGGGACTTCTTTGAGTTTAAGGGGGGTATATCCCCCCCTTAACCCTTAACTACGTAGGTGGGTGAAACACCTTTAACTACGTAGGTGGAGCCTGAGAGGCTCCAACGGTATATTTAAATTTCTGCTTATCAACTAAATTGTTATATTGGACTTTTCACATACAGAAAGTGCAGTTCAGATCATTAGGCTTCCGAAAACGTAAAAATCACACGCTGAGTCAGCGTATTCCGAGAGGGAAAAATTCTTAATTAAAAGGTTACATCATGTGTTTGAAAAAATTCGTAACGAGGAACAGGTCCCTCCTGGAACCGCTCAGGCTCTATATCTCAGGTGAAGCCTGAGCGGTTCCAGGAGGGACCTGTTCCTCGTTACGAATTTTTTTAAAGCAAAGAATAGGGACTAAAAAAAAATTTCTCTCCTTTTCATGCTTAGGAAGGTTTTTCTGACAAAGTCACGGAAGGACAGGGGAAAATAAAATTCAATGAAAAAGTTACATGCGTTTAAATAGTGCTTGGAGCCTCTCAGGCTCCACCTACGTAGTTAAGGGTTAAGTTCTTTCAAGGCAACATTTTCAATTAAAAGTGCAAGGCTGCAAGAAGGGAAGCGTACCTACCAGGATATTTCATATGTTGGGTTTGGATTTTATTATCTGAGTAATAAGGCTTCTCAGACAAATTGATACCACTACACAAAGCAATCCTCTGATTGCCAACAAGATCTACGACCAGCAAACTATTGAGCAAAACTAAGGACTGAAGAAATTTGCCTTGATCCTTTGTAATGTTTAGGGGAGTTCCCCTTTTAGAGCAGGCTGAATATGGGATTGGTCACACTCTATGCCCTGTGCAACAGATGAACTTGCGTATTCTCACAGCCCTGTAGGCCTGTACTCGCACATTTTAAACCGTAACATTATTTTAGCAGACTACAGTACCCGACGTATTCCAACAAATTCAACAAGGCAGTATCAAAATGATTATGGAAATCTACCTCAGTTATTGTGGCATGCCGGCCACCCCCGGGTTATACCGGCATGCCGCTTTATGTTAGTAATGAGATATTACTTTTGCAGCATACTGCATAGAGAACAAATCCACTTGGCTGGCCTACAGGCAATGGCATTGTGATCTAGGTCACATGACCTCCAAGGGGGTAAAACTTCGGGGTCCAGGTTGGCACTCGTTTTCCTAGTGGTGCCACATCATTAAAGAATATGCCCAGTACAATTTTCAAAGGTCATGTAATTGGGTTGGTTCATCTGACTTGCTAGTTTTTTCTTGGGGCTAATTGCAAGGAGTGAACCTCAGGCCTCTGGGTCAAACAAGGCAGGACATGGGATTGAATTTTGGGCCAACCCTAGATAAGGGATAATCACACTTCTCAAGTCTCTACTAACCTATCAACATGATCTGGACAATTCCTTCACACTTTATAATTGATATTAAGGAGGTTGGCCCAGCATTGCCTTTCAACCTCCAAGGATAGGGAAGGAAGGAAGCGGCTGTGGCCTATTATACAGAAGCGAATTATCCTAGAAAGACCGTGGAAAACCACAGAAAACCACAGTCAGGGTTGCCAGCCCCGGGATTCGAACCCAGGACCTCCCGATTAGCAGTCGGACGCCCTATCCACTACGCCAACCTGCTTCGGTAATTCCTTCACACTATGGGTTGAATCGTAAAGGACATGGCACAAAATGTATGGGCCAGTGGCCTTCCATTCGATTTGCCTGAATATGGGATATGTTGTAGCCCAGACTGTCCTGATCAATGTTGGATAGGGACATTTCGAGGTAGGACGTACAGGGACGAGCACGCTAATATAATATGGGGAGTAGTTACTGTACTGCCCATATTACATTCGGAGGTCATTAGCATGCTCCATGTAGGTCCTACCTTGAAATGTTCCTACCCAACACTGATCAGGACGGTCTGGGCTATAACATATCCCATTTTCAGGCAAATCGAACGGAAAACCAGACCATGTCCCATAGTACCTTCGGAGGTCATTATCACTCTCCCTGTACGTCCTACCTCGAAATGTCCCCATCTAATATTGATCAGGACAGTCTGGGCTACAACATATCCCATTTTCAGGAAAATCGAACGGAAGGCCACTGGCCCATACATTTTGCGCCATGTCCTTTCTTGTCCAGGTGAAAAATTTGCACTCCAAGGCTCAGCATACCCCAAATTATAAGGGCAACACCGCAATTCCCAGTAACTACAGACCGTTTGGCTTGATCTGTACTTTGACAGAGCTCCTGTCTAGAATTCTTATTCTGGCCAGCATGTATTTGCCCTCCCGGACCACCCTTCAATAATCCCTGAGGAACTAGTAGAATTTAGGCCGGGTTATAATACCCATGGCCATATATTCACCCTATCTGCAGCTAATGCTTTTGGCAACCAATTTTAAAGACCCACGCATGAGTAACTGCTTTAAAATAAGCACTTTGCTGCAAAAGTACTTTGGATCAGAGTTTGGCTCACCTTGTATTTAGCACAAAACTTTCCTTCAAAAGTTGTACTGTGCCTGCAGTGGGAATGGCCGAATGGGCATAATTTTGTAATCGAGTATAAAATGATGTCATCCCAAGCTGGACCCCCTCTTACCCCATCATAATGTTGTGTCATCTGGCAGTAACACCACCACCCCTCACTGGAGCATGCTGTAATATGTGTACCACCCCAATGTTTCTTTTGCATGGGGAAAGGAACATGAAATCATGCTGAATTTAGGGCATGTCCTTTAACCTAAGTGACGTCACCACAACTACCTTGTGCTTATGACAACTGGTTCTGTTTGCAGTATCACATTATATACAGTAAAAAGGCTTACCTCATATGTGACTTGAGACATGATTTCATGACTCCATGCATCCATCACTGAGGTAGTAAATTTGCTGCATCCATCATCAGTTGATAGCATAGCTACATGAGTTCCAGTAGAGTCGAAATTGACTGCTTGAAAAAGTCTATCTCTGTGGTGCTTGAAGTTAAATCTTCCAGGATGTTGCCCCATGTCTTTGATGAAATACATCTTCGACCAAAACCTCAATCCTTGGATACTTGCTGGCAGGCGAAAAATCCACTTCACTGAAGGGCAATCAGAAATGTAAGGAGCAATGATGCATTCCACTGGTGCAGCTGGCATCCCAGGAGACCACCTGAAGTACTTTGTAGGGTCGGTGAACACCATGCAGCTTCCATTCTCCATATCTCCCAAAATGAAAATGGCAGGACCACTTGCATTATTGAGAAATTTTATACACTGAACCAGGACAAAGCGCTCATTCATGCCAATGCACACTGGGATGGAATTAACCAGCTGCTCAAAACGAGGATGGAGCTGTAAACTCTTGAGGTCATAGTTTTCCTGCCCACCATCACTTGTGACTACTTGATCAGACCTGCGTACATCCAATTTCTTGATCACCATGGTCACAGGTGGTGTACTTGGTTCCCACTCTGCCCTTGCAACTTTACCATCAGTATGGTTAGGAGGGACATTGTTAAAAGATGCCCGTCGTGCCATCTTACGAGATGTTGTGCACCAGGAAGTTGAACATTGGTTACCGTTTCTGATTAGCTGAACCTGGAATAAGTTAATTTATATACAGTGTACTACCAAAAATACAAAGAAAAAACATTTGACTGTACTTCACAATGGTAATGGAATAACATTGTTTCCCTTCCCTAACACAGGTTCTAGAAGAATGTTATTAAAACCTGGCTTTGGACACTGCCATGCCTTGTTAACACCACATGCACTTTAAACTGACAAGAAATACTGGTAACAGTAAACTTTAATCGAGCTGTACAGGGTCTAGAACGATATATCATGTATACACCATAGAAGTCAGGTCCCACCCACCTCCATATTATTATGAGCATGTGAATCTGGCACCTTATACTCGTACAATGCCTTAATCTTCTTCAATAAACGGGATGAAAGTTGTATTCCTGTAAGAACTAATGTGGCAAGAACACAGGATTGGGATATCAAAAAATGATTATGAAAAAGACTTACAGCAATTGGAAATGCTGGGAGATATGCAATTAGTGTGATTAATTCTTTGTCTACTTCTTCAGCCCTGACTATCTCTTACAGCAGTGGTTTTCAAACTGGTGTACGTGAAGACAATTTAGGGGGTACGCGAAAGATATCGTGCAATGGAGTCTGGTCTATGCATTTGTAGAAACCATAATCCTGATTCAGAATAGAAGGCTAGAACCAAGGAGTCAAGGAAAAATGGAACACATGTGGAAATATCAGCGATCTGACTGGAATTGAGTAAATTACTTCCAAATGGGGTGAATATGCAGAACAGTAGAATTTATATGTAGACATATCTCCCAGGTGCAGAACTGCACTTATTCCCACCAGTGCAGTATATAGTGCTCTTTACGGAGCCTTGCTCAATTGCGGCATGAGTGATGTTGTTCACAGTGGTAGTAATGGAAGTGTCTCGATTTATGGGTTATGGGGCTGCTAGGAAAGTAATTGAATCAGTCATTGGTCTGTCTGGAGTGAGGGATTACCTCAACTCACTGTCAGCCAGCACCATCAACCTGTCCAAGTAGTAGTACTACTCCTTGCACATCCCTGACAAGTGGCAGGAGTGTGGTGAGAGGGAGGGTGTGCCACCTATGCAAGGGGTAGTGGTACTACGTGGACAGGTTGGGTGATGCTGGCTGAGTTGAGGTGATGAGTCTTTTCTCTTAGAACCAGCCTATGGATAGGATTGTGCTCATTGTATAGTCAATAAAGGGCATCACAGAATGCACTTCTGGAACCTTCCATTTTTCAACTTTCCATGGGAATGCCCTCACGCGACAATAGGAATAAACAGTGCCCTTTTGGTGACACTGTTCCAGAAGTGCATTCTATAGATGAATTGTTTCCAACAGTAAGCTTGAGGGGGTAACAATTTGGCCAACTTTTGCGATATTGTCAAGGCTCTGGAACAAACCTTAGGCCCTGGCCACACTAGGCGGAATCTTCGCGACAGAATTTCCGGCGGGGTCCGCTCAAAAATCTCAAACACATAGAAGTAAACAGGCTTCCGTCGGGATGAGACACACATGCCGGTTTTTCCGTCGTTCCGTCGAACACCAGCGGAAGACACAGGAAAAAACCACTCAGTTTTCCGCCGGGGACAATGATCCCATTGCAATACATTGATTCCGGTGGGGGAAGGCCACACTACCGACGGAAAAAGCAGGTTCGCTGGCCCTGCACCAGGGGGATTGGTAGCTGAAAAAGGCACAAGGCGGCAGCACGGTTGACGGAAATTCCGCGTGACAATACGTGACAAAATCAAACTGCGCCAGAAATTCCGTTGTAGAGATTCCGACAAGTGTGGCCAGGCCCTTAGAGGCCCCTGAAAAGTAACTGTGGCAACATTGTTGTCAGAACAATGGACTTGCACGAGTGTGGATGCGCACTCGGTTGCGCTCATTAACAAATTCATCTATATGATGCCAATTGACATTATTGTTATATACATAAAGTATTAATAAAACATTCACAAAATTTGTAACAGTTTTTAAAATCCTTCTTGCCCTTAAAATGTAGGTTCCGAAATTATGATCACTTATTTTAAAACTGGAGTGTTCACTTTATAAATTTGGTGCATTTTCCTATGAATTCTTCTTAAACTTTCATTGCCGGGTCTCGTAGCTAAATATCCAGTGTATTAAAATCAATTTCCCTTCATTGCTACATTCATTCATTTCCTAACAAAAGCTTTAGGGTTTCAAAATTTGGGCACTCAACACTATATTTACTGAGGCAATCAACTGCAGAAGCATACCACCTAAAAAAGCAACATTGTTATGATTATTATTGTTGCAACAGGTTGCATTACTCACACTAACTGACCGAAGCAGGTTGGTGTAGTGGATATGGAGTCCGCCTGCTAATCGGGAGGTCCTGGGTTCGAATCCCGGGGCCGGCGACCCTGACTGTGGTTTTCTGTGGTTTTCCACGGTCCTCCCAGGATAATTCCGGGGTCGTTTCCGTAAAAACAGGCCACAGCCGCTTCCTTCCGTCCCTATCCTATCCCAAAAAGCAAAGTAAAAATGAAAGCAAATAGTTCCAGTCAAAACAAAAATTTCCCCCCTAAAGAGCAGCAGGCTGATAACGGGGTATGAATTATTATTACCTTGTTATTACTCACACCAACTGAGTCACCTTGACTCGGTCCAAGCTCCAAGACTGCTGAAGTCGACCCTTCAAACAATAAAGAAGTGTCAGAACTCAAATTACAATCTTTGAGTCCCTTGAACCAGTGCTTGAAAGCTTGCAGTCTTCCTCAGTGTGCAGTAGATCAGTTGCAACCATTGCAACAGTCTTTGCCCAGTCTTTGTTCCGCAGGTACTCAGCAAAATCCTATAACAGATTCTCACATGAATACACACTTGACACTACATGGTCATCCAGCCTGCCTACCTTTTTACCGTGTAACCTGTAAACCGTGTTGTAACCAGAGCAGGCATCTGATGCGAAGTTGCGAACGCGACAGCCGCCCATGTAGTCAATAAAACTTTCTGTCGCCACTGGTCGCCACCAACTATTATTTTGCGCCAAATGACCTTTGGTCGGTGTTCAGTGTCAGGGACGGACAAAATAGCTACTTTTGAGTCACAGTGACTGCTTCTCATGTGGCAGCTATCTTATCTGCATGTCTATTTATTACGACGTAACGTGTGCCCGTAACGTAAGTAAATGAAGCTTACGCTCATTATTTTTGGGATTATCGTATTATACAACTCGATACAACTCATCATATATGCAATCCGTATGCGACAAGCCGTACTTTTTAGGAACTGTGAAGTAGTCGCTGCTACGTCCCCTCAGGAGCGCTCAGGTGCAAGACTGAAAACTATCATGTACTGTACTGTACTGTACTGTACGACACTCCGAAATTTCTCCCGATTTAGAAAAAATTAGTCGAAGCATTTAATTAAAACGAGGCATTAAAATGAACAGCTGTTTGCATGCAGATAGTTTCCGGGAAAATCACGTGACCCGACCACATTCCCCCAATGACATTGAGAAAATAGACCGCTTAACACAGTGCCTCCCACGGGTGCCGCCAGAGCGGAAATGGGGCTGCCAGACCAGCCGGATTTTCAATTCAATTCAAGATGGCCGCCGGCTAAGCGGTCTATTTTCTCTGTGTCATTGATTCCCCCCGCCCACCAGGCCCCACTCCACATTGCCACATTTCCCCCCCTTTCCCCCCCACACTCCAATGCTATTTCCTGTCCCCTCATATGCCGGCTACAGCTACCTCCTCTTCCCTAAACGTGGCCTTCAAGCTCCCAGGACGGCATCAGCTATGAGACAACGTGAGTGTGGTATAATTGTGGTGTTGGCATGATTTGTTAGGTAAGGGTGATGTTGGGCACTGACCTGGTAATTATTTTGATGTGTATTACAGCTGAACAAGTGCGGGTAACACAAAAAAAGAGAGGTGGAGATAGAAATGGTGTGAGTCAAAGCCAGCTGCTACCACCGTGGGTCAGGGCATTTCAGTCGCATTCCCAGTGGCCTGACAAGGTGTGATTTGCTGTTTTATATTATTTCCGCAATTTATTTGGTTCTTTTTGCAGGAGGAGTTCTTGGATGTTATCTATTGGTTTCGTCAGGTACTAGGAATCTTGCTCGGCGTTGTCTGGGGTGTTGTACCGTTTCGAGGCTTCATTGGATTGCTATTGTAAGTTTATGCGACGCTGACTTGATATGTATATCCGAGTGTTCCTAGTTGAAGTCCTTGCACTATTATCATGAATCGGCCTTTCATTTCATTTTCAATGCTCACAAAGCACTAAAGCAAATCAGACCTGTTACAACTTCTGACATTCATTTATAAATCTTGGTATGAACAGTGGTGTTTATGTTTCCTATTTTAAAAATTTGTAACAAGCACAGGTTGGTTAGTATTTCAGTTAATGTTTTGTGTCTTATCCTGATGGCATTGGAGTACGTGTTGCAAATCACTTGAAGGTGTTTTGAAATTTAAAATAAGTTTTATCTGCAATTACTTGAACTAGAGGTACTTGATATGCATACTTAGAAAAGAATGATGTGGTAATCATTTCAATAGACAATGATCACTGTATGATTAAGTTCATGCAGTCCCCCGCAACTCATATGGTAGTGCAGTTACAGCGTCTCCACCACCCCTGATTTGGCACTGGCGGCGCTCCATGGTCATCTTACGATTTGGGTGGCTGGTGGGTGAGTCTGCGAATTGCTCCGGACCCAGCCGCTGGGGAAATGACAGTTTGGGTTGGATCAGAAGGTGTCCATCCGAAATGTAAGATGACCATGGAGCGCTGGCAATGCCAAATCCTGGTTGGAGGAGACTCGGTAAGTATGCTACCATCACCATAAGGCTAGGGTTGGAGTTGCAGGTGGCTGGGTTCAAGTATGGTGGAAGGCAATATACCTTCCCCAAATCCTTGGGTTTACGTGCATCCTCCAGTTTGCGGGCCATTGCTGTGTAACTCATGCGCTGAATTCCTGCCAAGAAGTGCAGAGTACTGGTGGAAACCATGCCCCTGTGCGTCATGACGTGTATGCTGCTCAAGGAGAGCCGACCAAATTGTGTATTTGCGCCCATATATAGGATGCACTTAATACCCCTTCCCCAGTGTATTGTGTGGCCCATCATAGACATCCATCATGACCTTTGTGTATGGACCCAATAAAACCATTGGCACATGCCTTTCCTTTCTTACGTTAATGCACATGTGGAGGTTATCACTGACCCATACATTTCACATGAGGTGCGCGTAAACCCAGGGATTTGTGGAAGGTATTTTGTGCCACTTCTTTTTTTTGTAGAGCAGTCAACTCAATTGGAAATAGCCTACTGTATAACCAATAGTAAATATATGGGCTAGCAGGCCAAACCTTGTGATTGGGAAAATACAGTACAGTAGTTAAGCAACTTAATATGGTGAATCTCTCATGTTGGGCTTCAATTGAGGATTGTGGGGTTTCACAAAGTTATGCTAATTACATAACATGGGCACACTGGAGACATCCACTGAGTCCAAAAGACCAGTTTTGAAGTATTAAAAGAAATGGAAAAAAAAACTTTTGCCTATGCACGCATGCTGTTGAAGAAGGAAATTCCTGGCTTGCTGACTAATCTTTAGGACAAAATTTACTTCACCAGACAATAGAGCAGACAAATATATGCTACTTGGTGGTGGAATTAACTCAAAACTGCCAAAATTTAACAGTAGATTTCTATTGTATACCCACAATATTTCAAATGAGTTTTCCAACCATATGAGTTCATTGCAAAAGAGGAGCCCTAGTCATAGGTACCATTGACCAAGGTCTTTGCTGGAAATGGCTGTGTCCAGAGCTGAATGCTATTGTCGATTTATTCTTGACCTTGGGTTGAAAAATGATCTGCATAATAGTAAACATGTGCTGCCAACTCATTGGTAGTCAGGTGACCAGAGCTTTTTGCAGTGTTAAGGTCTGATCTCAAGGAATTACAGTAAATACAAGAGGCGCTGTTGAGTGTAGAGTGCCAAGGACATTTAATAATGAAATGGTATTACCGAGCTAATATTGAAGCTTACTGGTAGGGTAGCCATTCATTCTACAAGTCTTCACCAGATCAGTCAGCTTTCCCCTGCCTAACTGTCACTATTACATGACGTTGTTGGCACTCCTGCCACATGCAGGAGATAGTGAAAAGCACAAACCAAAATAATTATATCTCCAGTTATACTTATTGTCAATATTGGTGGAATTATTGCTGCATGACGCAAATCCTGCTTCCAGTTGGTTGGGAGGTGAGAGGGATGCCAGTTTTCGGCCTCCACTTTGAATGAAGGCTGTTGCAGGATGATTACCGAGTAAAGCCCAGTACCTCCCACCCCACTGCTGCACAGTGGCAAGATGTGGCAATGCTGTCCATCTGATGACAGATCCAGCATGCTCACTACCTTTAGAGCAGAGGTTCCCGAACTTTTTGAGTAGCGGAGCACTTTTCAGGAGAGATATTTGTGACAGAGCACTAACATCATCGAGCCGCCCAAGCAGAAAAAAATTCTGGGGCGAGGGGGGAGGGGGGGGGGGCAGTGCCAAATTAGTAAATGGGAAGGTGAGGGGCGAAAGGGCGCCGCTGGTGAAATTTTTTTGGGTTGAAGGTCACACAAGCTACTGAGAGATTTGAATGGGTATAGCTTATTGAAGAGTTCCTTTTTTTCCCAACCTCTTTGCGGAGCACAGTTTGGGAACCTCTGCTTTAGAGCATCTGCCTCGTAATCCAACGGTTGGATTTGAATCACATGGTATTGTATCAGTCACAGGTGTGAATCGATATATCATGTGAGGCCAAGCTGTGCAGTGGATATCATAGCGTAGGCAGCGTATCGATTCCAGTATTGGCCTGGGCGATAACATCATGGTGGCTGAGGTCGCGCATCGCAATCTGCTGCAACTTCAAGAATTAATTCCACAGCCCCTGTGCCAGAGTGCCAGGTAAAACCTGGGCCAAATCCTGATACATTTGGTTAGGAACTCATGGAAACTACAGTAAAACTTCTATAAGTCGAATATCCATGGGACCGGAAAAAAACTCCGAGTTAGAGAAGTTTGCAATTTTTTAAGCACATAACTCTATAAGGAAGCCTACCTTCATATCCAGCAACGAAAGGTGTTCAAAACTTAAAAATAACTCACTAGATCACGTGTATAATGTTCCTCATTGTTTTGGTGTAAAAAAATAAACTCTGTTATGGACACTTGCCTATACTCTTAGATTCATGGATTCAATTGTCACAATCGAGTCAACACTTCTTTCGTCTGGTAGACGAAGATCAGGAAACCGAGCCTTTCTGTACATGTGGCCTACTCTTGACCCTTCGGCTGGGAAATGAGAAAATTTTCCGTACTCGCCAACATGAACTTCGACTTAGGGAGACTGGAAATGCATTGATATCCCATTGTAAGGCCCTGCCTGCACTTTGAGTTATGGAGAACTTCGAGTTACAGAAATTCGAGTTAGGGAAGTTTATTTCCTATTATTTTACATTGTGACCAACAAGCTCATCAGTTTCTTTGACTTATAGAGAACTTCGACTTGGGGAAGTTTGACTTATAGAAGTTTTACTGTAATTCTAAATCATACAGAAACCCACCTGTAAAGTAGACTGATACAGATAGAGTGAAACGGAAAAACCAGAAGTGGCCGGTCACCAGAAGTTGATAATGAGGCCTATTTTGGCCATCCTGAATCCGAGTCCGAAACCTGTTTGCCTCTATCTCATGCGGTTTGTGCAATTGTGCGGATGTGCTATTGAGTGCACAGGATCTGTCGTCACTCATATCTCGAATATGGCTGAAAAGTGAGTGTTTTTACGCTCACCATTGAATTCTGCGCATGTGATTTACCTGATGTGATCATTGACAGGTCATTGACCTCCCAAACATTTTCAATCCTCTTGCATGGTGTGGAGACTTAGAAAATTACTCATGGGTGGTTATTTTTTTGCTGACCATTCCCAAAATGACTGAAACCCTCCTGTGATCAGGGAGTTAAGATAGTACAGGCAGTCTCCAACTTACTTATAGTATGACGTCGATTCAGACTTGGGTAAAAAATTTCCAGCATGAGAGCATTTTTTTGACATTTCCAAAAATCCGCGGAAGAAACTGGTAACTTAGAATGCCAGCAATTGAGATAAAATGCATTTAATTTTGGTGCGTAGCAACTTGACAGCCTCGACTCTTTCCCTTGCTCCGTTTTCACATGACAGACATTTGCATCCCACTTCTGGGCCTCTCAGGGAATTCCTCCCACTTGCAACTGGTTCAATTGAATATGACAATGATTCCAGTATTGATGGATAACAGTACGGTATACTGTATAATAAAAAACCAGATTCTGAGTTACATCAAATTTGACTTGTAATGTTGCAGAACACTTACGTAAGTCGGGCACTGGCTCATTATGTGGGATGCAGTGTTTTTACTCGCAGAGAGCTGTTCCTTTTACCAGTAGACTGTTTATTTGCTCTCTGAATGAGTTGTAATTTTCAAAAAGGAGCAGTTTATTTTAAAGACACAAACTTGAATTTTCAGATTTGTTATAGTCAATGCTGGCCTCATCTATTTGTACTTTGCGAGCTTCCAAGGTGTTGATGAAGAGGAGTATGGGGGCACATGGGAGCTTACGAAAGAAGGATTTATGACCTCGTTTGCAGGATTTCTGGTGAGTGATGAGCTGTGTACTTACTTATTGGCACTATAGCACTTGTAATTTCAGGTAACATGGATCATAATCTTCTCAGGCCTGCACTACCCATGACGTGAGCTGACATGGCATGGGGGAGGGTTTTTGACACCTTTTTTGGGAGGTGTGACTGCCAAAAGAGAGTACCTGCCATGTAGCTACATATTTCTAGAAAACATCACAGCTGCAGATCTTCCTGGATCCGTTCCCTCACAGTCTATCAATCCATGTTTTTGGTTAATTTGTTATTATCTAGGCTTCAAAGTGCTTTTGATTGTTTAAATTGTGTTTGTTGGTGCCTCTGTCTGGGATGCTCTTTTTATATGAGGATGCAGGTGGTGTACACATGTGTCATGACCACATGAGAATGCCTAATTTGTACAGTGTTCGCATTCACCTTTACTACTCGGTCCCAATTGTCCCATTGTTTGTAACTTCTATACTTACACAGGCAGTCTTCAAATAAATTTTACAATTAGTTGTTATGGTTGTAAAGCATGTTTACTTTTTAATTACATAATAAGTGCACTTGCTCCATAACAAATGCAGAACAGTTAATTTTAGTTACTAAGAATTTTGTTATATAAAAAAATTGTTCAACCCTGATTTTTTCAATTTCTCATTTATTCATTTTGCCTAGGTGGGGAAAAACTATCATGTCCTATGTAGTGGTACCACCAACTACTATTTTCACGCGAGGCCACCATGGCAGCTCTACCGCATAAATTAGGCAGTGCTTCTCTGGCATCGTGTGCAGATTCTTCGCCACCACGGATGCACTCTCAAAATGCACATCTGACGGCACGAAAAGTCACGCATCTTGTGTGAAAGGATTCATATGATTCAATGCAAACATGTGACGGCGCCAAAAATCGCCCTGCCTGCCACTAGTATTTCTAGCAGCGGTGCCAAGCACGTGAAAGGCTCCATTTGCAGCAATGCAAAGCTGTGGCACCGCCGCCTTGGCAGCGCGTCCATGGTGGCCTCATGTGAAAATAGCCTTAAGGTGGCACTTGTCTCTTAGAGTTATTATTATGACTTTTCAAAAGTACCACAGTAAGTTGTGTGTACTGCATTACGTATAACTGTTCATACTATTTGAGCAGCATGGAAGGATTTTAGAAGCATATCCATCACAGAGTAGTGAAATGTATATTGCAGACTTCCAAATGTTATTTCTGAGTGTGTGCAGTCGATAGTGAAATCAGCAAGTTGGTGGCCAGGGAGGGCTTGTGGTCAGAAAGTGCATCCCAAGTAAGATAGTTGTCTAGTCCCCGTGATCAGCCCTCTGGCACTTCTATCCTTGCCTTCTGGCAACCCCTGTGCGCTTCGTTCTTCCCACTCGTAGGGAGTGGGGTTGGTGACTTGGAGCTGCTGCAGTAGCCAAGCAGATGTTTCTGGAATTAGTAAAAGCACTATGGCAATGATCACAGCATTTATCGGCATCGTGATTGACATGATTAGATCCCACACTTGGATTGATGGAAACCCCCACCACACACACACACACACACACAGCCTTGTCTTCACTAAGGCGAAACCCTACAACTGAAAATAGTGGGGACATGTCCCCACTAATTTACACATGTCCCCACTGTAATAGTACACAGTGTGTCACACACACTGTGGGGACCGAGAAATGCCCCCACAATGCGGACTAGTCCCCACAGCTTCAGTAGAAACACAGACCTACGTCCCCAGACCTTATTGAAGACATGAACACAAGGGGTGGATAAAATATTTTTTGAGTGGGTTAAATTGAGATTGACTTATATCTAGAAATGTTATCTCCATGCTGTGTGAGATCCCAGACCCCAGAGGTGCAGACGCCTTCAGAATCTGTCAAAAAAACAAATGCCATGTTCCACTCATCAACAAACATGGCGTGAAGTATCATACGACATATTTATTCCCCACTGTGCTCTGAAAAGGTGTGCATCTGAAGAAGTATCCTGATTCTGTGGGAGAGGTTAGGTGCCACATTAATGATGAGAAGAAATGCATGATAATTGCTGCAGCATCTGAATGTGCATGATGTTCATCCAGCATTTCCCTTTCATAAAAGGGTGTTGCAATAAAGGATACCTTATTAGTTATTGCAATATCTAAATGAGTGCGCCCAGTTTTGCCTAGTTCATTTTTTCTGCCAGTCATCATTTCATGTCCAAAAGTGTTGTAAACATGGAGAATGAGTTATAACTTTTTTTTAAATATAAGGATTACTATACAGGGTGAAGGGAAACTCTCGCCCAAGTAGAGTGATAGTACTCGCAAAACTAATATAGGGATGTGCAATTAGTTTTGGGGACCAGTGCATAGTTAATGTGTACGGCATTTTTAAAGTGTAGAGGGCCATGTAAAATATTAGGTAAAAATTACAAAGTGCACAGGTGTTGCACCCAGATTCTTACTCTGACGGGATTCGATCGCCTATTGCACGTGGACGATGTGTTAGGGGACCAAGGCCGGATTATTCGGAGGCCCTCGAGCTGGCTTTTGCTTCTTTGAAACAGGCGGAGCGGATGTGATGTCACAGAACTTAGGCGCCGTAACCATTAACTACGCAATGGCGCCCATAACTAATTGTACATCCCTATATTAGGCTTGCGAGTAGGCTACTATCAGTCTACTTGGCGATTGGGCGCGAGTTTCCCTTCACCCTGTATATTCCAGAGCGACATGTGGCTACATATTTTTATTGATTACTGCTACCTCGAAAGTGTCAGAAGTGGAGATCAATATTTTGTGTGCAATTAATGCCTTTTTGTCACATCAAAAAACATTATCTACCTGGAAATTATGCTTTTTACATGAAACGTTGTTCTTGAGGGGAGTATTTATTTGATATATTTTTTGGCTGTGCATATTTTTTTGGTTGATTTCCTATTTCATCTAGTTTTCCCATTGTTTCTAAATGCAAGGAGGCAAAGCATATGAAGTTTGAAGTTAGAAATAATAATAAAAAAGCTAAGTATTACAAATCCCAAGTTACATGCACGCTTTCTCATTATTTTATCTCAAAAGTGTTAAAAGTGGAGATAAATTTTTTTGCAATCAGCTCTTGCAATTAGCAATTCATAAAAGGTCATGTAAGGTCAAGGAACTTTGAACACACAAGCATAATATTTCAGTTATCAGTGTAGGCCACTTTTGTCAGTGTAAGTGCAATGGAAAGTCTGCACTTGCTCATAAAGTTGTGTCCATGTCTTCCCAACCAGACACTTTGACCACAACAAACCGAAATGAATCGGCTATAAACCAATCCTCTCAGCTCCCACTCCCAGCACAAAGCCAGTTATTAACAAAGCCTTAACAAAGCCAGCCCCCCCNCCCCCCGGGGGGGGGGGGGGGGGAAGCCTTTCGGCAGACCGGTCAGCGTTTCTTTCATTGCACTTTTCTGGCTTCTGCTTGCTGTGGAGTACCGAGAGGATTTGGTACCCGGGGCGACGGAGAAGAGACGCACCCTTCCCCCCCTCAGGAATGAGGAGAGTGCAAAGAGGCTCTCAGCAGGTGAAATTTGTTTTGGTTCAAGGTCACACAAGCTTAGGTGAATGTAACTGACAGAGTACAGTGGAATCCTCCTATAACATCGGGCCTAGTCCCTATAGTAGCCTACTAAATATTACAATGACTTTGGACTTTTTTAGTTATCCTATATGTGTAGGCGCCCATGCATATGATGACTTCCTGTGTCAAGCATTGCATGGGGGCAGCATAAGAAGTTGCCTGTTAAGTAGGCTGGAGGACACACTGAATACCCTTGGAAATGAACTTGGGAGTTTATCAGTCACTCCCGGGTTATCCATATAGATTTCTGACACGAAAATAGCCATTGAATCTGCCATCTTTTGCTGAGCAGAGATCATCTTTCGTCGGGCAGCAGGATGGCTTGTAAGTGAAGGACTTCCAGAGAAGTTGGTGATCCCACAAATATTTCCTTGAGTTGGAAGAGTCTCATCATGATCATGTAGCATGACAATTGGAAGAATAGAAATGTCTACTTCAGTTAGCTTCACAAAGTAGTTCTCTCTGAGCATGGATTAGAATTTGTAACTACTGTACATAAGTTATGGGGATGTCCAGGCATTACCACCCAATAAACTACTTTATATTTTATGGCATGTTCTTTCCTCCTAATTAAACCTGCTGCAGCAGGATATCTTCTGTTATCTTATTCACAAATGACCTCATAATACATACCACCCACAGGGTCCATATGCGTATAGATGACAGGATGCTAGATGTTAACTTCTCACAATATGATAAGTATTTTGTTACCCCATCTACTGCTGTTTAGGTTTGAATTAAGGTAAGAGTGGTGACTAGATCTATTTATTTTGTAAAGGAAAATTAACTCCTTAGTTCTCAGTCACTTGCATGTAAGCATGTGTAGTGCACATATACATTCATTACATGGTGTAATTTCCATGTAAGCCATGTCCAGCAACGTCAGAGATTGCAGATGACTGCCTTCTCCCTCCCATTAACTCTTTCAGAACCATGCAGCCTGCCAATCATAACAGCCCGTTGGGATCAGTTCAATGGTGCTGGAATGCTTTTGTCACATAGGGGGGACAGATGCCTTCCCCTTGCCAATGCTACGAAGAGCTATGAAGAGTCAGATGAATTGGGCATATCAATGTAACTGTCACGAATGATTATATTGTGTCTGGCATTGGTTGCACCATGAAAGCTGCCACACTTTGGAGGTCAGGCGATTGGTACCGTAAGCATCATTGCGAGTGGGATGAGTCAATGCACATTAAAAAGCAAATTGCTGATTATGTATTCTGAAAACCTACGCATGATTGGATATTTTCCCTAATTAATTTTAATCCAACTGGGCCTTTGTTTTAGAGAGTTTAAGCCAAAACAGTTTTTTTTTTACCCCCCTTGATAAAGGCTGGCGACTAAGCAAATAATGCTAAGGATACAGTACCTACTCATGGTCCAGACTGGGCTGATGCGCAGTGGTGTAGTGGTTATAGTGCCACAGCCATCCTCATCTGAGGGCCTATGTTTAATCCCCATATTGGATGTAGGACACTTTTTCATGTAGAAGTTTAATGGGTTAACTAGATTCATTTTGGTTTTCATAGGTTTCCCCGATAGGTTTACCCCTCGGGTTTCCCATTCCCCCCCCCCCCCCCCCCCC
>KZ538805.1:0-15651 GCA_000934665.2 Catajapyx aquilonaris | reverse complement strand
GGGGGGGGGGGGGGGGGGAGGGGGGGCTTGATTTTGCAAAGTACCTGCGTTGCATAGTGTAATATTTAAATTTAATATTGAGTGTTTGTCGTCTGAGATGGGCAGGGGTGGGGGCGGGACGGGTTGTTTATAGGTTTATTTTTACAATTAAAAAAAAAAGTTAATATTTTGGGTTAGCTTGCGGCTCCCGTCATCGCCAACTACCCCTTATAGGGAAATGTCGTGATGCGCAGCGATGGTGCTTATAGAGGGCTTATATGGGATGGAGGGAGGGGTGTCACAATTGTAACACTTTTGTAGTAGGATCTGTGATTTTGAACCAATTAACTGGTGACAATATAGTGTCTATGCTGAGGGGGAGGGGGGATTGAAAAATTTTCAAATGGAACACACTGTATATTGAATAAAGAAACCATCAAGAGGCTATAATATTATTACTGCCTTGTGCAATCTGAGCTCAATAAATTTATTGGAAAATCCCATGCAGATAAAATCTCCCTTCCTAATATTGTTTACAGCTTCCAGACGTGTGCTATAGGGTGCCCGATGAATATATCATAATAGAAAGGGTGCCCGATGAATATATCATAATAGAAAGGGTGCCCGATGAATATATCATAATAGAAAGGGTGCCCGATGAATATATCATAATAGAAAGGGTGCATCATCTATCCTGTTGGGTGGCTTGCTCCACAGTAGCTGCGAGAATGTAAATTAATGGGATATGGGAAAGACCATTTTGTTTCTGGAAGTAAAAAAATGGACGCATCCCTGCCGGGATTCGAACCCGGGGCCTTTGGATTAGAAGTCCAACGCGCTATCCACTGCGCCACAGGGACGAGTTTGTAGGACTGCACTTCTGACCCCCACATAGACCTCATAACTAGAAATTTTGTCATTGTTTATGAATTGTATGAGCACAAAATTCTACCTAATAATACATAACAATTCAGTGGGTATCTAACCTCTTACAAAGAGGGAAATCAGCCATGCGCCATCGGAAAATAAGCAAGCCTGACGGGCCTGACGTATGATGGCGGCAAATATGGCGGCCTCCTGTTGCCTGCGAAAGGCGAGCAATGCCTTGAGATATCCACTTCGTGGTAAGTTTCCACGTGAATAGAGTTAACCCACATGGCACAGCTGATCAGGCCCACTGTTGGCACCAGTGGCGGTTGACTAGCGTGAAGTTTGGCCAATCTGAAACAATGGTCGTGGGTTGAAACAGTAGTGGCTGATCTGTTGTGGTATGTGGGAATGTGAAAGATTTCAGTTATGGCTGCAGTTTATTGCCAATGTACTGTATGGGACCACTGTATGTTTTGTTTGTTACTAGTGAATAGTGATGAGGTCTGGCGTGTCGATTGAAGTAGCGCAGAATTCCTTTGGCATAAAAATAAGGCTAATACTACGAATGAATGCAGAAAATCTACATGTTTTACTTGAAGAAACACTTATGTGACAATTTCAGAGTGTTAGGAGTAAAGGCCCATACACACAGGCCGTCGACGGTTTTGGTCTTTGGTCCCGTTGACGCCGCAGACCAATCATGATTAATGTAAATAAGCGCAACACATTGTTTACAGTTTGTTTACACAGAGCTGCCAACCCTCCCGCATTGGGTGGGGGAATCCCGCATTTACGTGTTCTCCCGCGCCCCCCTCACGCAGGGTTATTTCCCCGCCGTAGAGATTATATCGTTAAATTATTATATTTAGTACTAGTACTGCCTCACTCAGCACCATCTATGTCACTTCCCCCCTAGTTGTATGGATACGGTAGTTTAATTTCTGTGCCTCCACCAGGCTGGGAATTTGGCACTGGCCGCGCTTCATCGTTCGCTATCCACCATCTTTTTCAAGGTGTACTCAAGTGGTAAGTCTGCGGAAGAAAGATCAAGCCAATCGTGACAGACTACCCGCTACCTACCACAGGAGTTGCACCTTGAACAAGATGGCGTCTTAGCGAACGATGGGACACAGAATCCCCCTCCCAGATGCCCAATCCTCCTCATTATGTCATTCCCTCCTCCTCATTTTTTGGGGGTAGGGTTGGCAGCTCTGTTTACATGAGTCATGATTGGTCAGCGGTGTCAACGCGACCAAAGACCAAAACCGTCAACGGCCTGTGTGTATGGGCCTTAAAGCAGAACCATTTTCAGGGCGAAGAAACCAACCGTAAAATATACATGCGTGTGTTTTTTGGAATGCTGTTGTGGATTGTAGCCTCGGTTGTAGCATGTAGACATGTGTTTTCTAGAGGGCACGAATCACTATTGATGCAATCCAGGTAACAGTTGCTAGGCAACCAACATTTGGAATGTTTGGAATATAGTCAGTTGTTTCTCGACTGCCCTGCCAAGCAGACATTTGATCCCTCTTGTGTGGGAATGTAAATCCGATCAATCCACTGTGATCTCCACCTACCAGCACTATTCAGAGAATGCTTGGCTCAGGGATTTACCTTGAAGCAATGTTCGGTGAACAACATTGTATGAGGGTCATTCAAATGAAACTGAGTCATTTATTGCGACATCTCCACAAAACTGAGGTGGTACAGATGTCGTGTTATGACACACAGGGTGCATTTACACTAGCGGGTGAAATGCGTTTGGAGCCCGTTTGGATGACGTCTGAGACGCGGTCAGGAGCAGTTACACTAGAAATGAGGTGGGAGCGTGTTCCCCGAAACACGGTTTTTCCAGACTCAGTCGGGAGTGCATTTGGTGGGAGTGAGACATGGTGCGGGTACTGTATCTCAATACCATACTCGTAGTCTGGGCCCTGAGGCAAAGGTGCCTCTGCATGGTCAAAGAAAGCGACGAAGGATGTCAATGTGATGCATTTCAGAAGCAGCAGCGGCGGTTGCTTCTGTTCTTTGCTTTTCAGTGCAATCGTTGAAAAAATACATCATAGCAGGGTCTTTGACGTCCCAAACATCGGAGCTATTATTTTTGCGTAGCTTGTTACACCCGATACAAGTGACCAATTTACTCCCAGGCGTGCTCCATAAATTAAGTTTGTAGAATGTGGCAGTTTTATAATATAATAGGGCACCTGGGCGGGGGCGCAGCATGCTACACAAAAATAACAGATTCCAGGTAAATTTCATATCACAAAAACAACCTGCATACTTGGAACACCTTGTATATTATTCCATTCATTGAATATCATTTAATCTTTAACACCTTATATTTCATTTCATTCAGTGCACAATATTATCATGCAAATCCATGCTGGGTACTGTACTATACTTTGTGTACTACGATTTTTTGGTTGGGTTGTGATTGGTTGGAACAAATTGCATGTGCATGTACATCCAAACACACTGCAAGTAATTTTTAATATGCAGCAGAAAGTGCACGTGCATGTGGACTAAAGGGGCTGTACCTGACTGCATACTCATTGCAGGTCTAGTTATCACCAGTTTTCACTCTACACCTGTGAATGAGGCTGGCCAGGAGTGGCGTAAAGCGTGAGTATTTCTAGAATCAAGAAAAGTTGTCACATATCAATAATTACAATTATTTTGTTTAGGCATGGACTCCCAGCCTGCCCAAACAGCTATGGACCACTGACTGATGGCCCTGATTGGTCCTATGCTGATGGGAGGCCTGCACCATTACGAATCGCGCAGAAGAGGCGCATTCTGGAGCAAATGCAGTATGCGGTTAGTGCATGACCTGTTATATGAAATTTACCATGCACTATAGCACTCTTGATAAGTCATGTTAGTAGACAGGAATATTAGTAAGGAAATTGTGTAATATGGGATAATCTGGCAGTTCTCATTCCCCAACATTAGTATCAATGATAAAATTATCTGGGTTGTGACTTATACAGTCTATTACAATTGAATTGTGTGTTGTAGTTAGCCAGTATCCTGTATTAAGTTATATTGCTTATTATTAAGAAGTTCCTTTTAAACAAGTCATGAACAGTGATGGAGAGAGACTGTGTAAGGAGGTCCAATGTGTTCAGTGTAAAACCGGGGATGAGTCAGCCCCAACATGTACAGGGGCAAATGTTATAATTTTGAGCACTCTACTGTACAACAGTCCCTTGGAAATTT
Organism: Catajapyx aquilonaris; assembly: GCA_000934665.2. NCBI lineage: Eukaryota > Metazoa > Arthropoda > Diplura > Dicellurata > Japygidae > Catajapyx > Catajapyx aquilonaris. The sequence continues at coordinate 11,580 of KZ538805.1, read as the reverse complement.
TCCTACGTGGGCGGTGCGAGTGGAGATCGCCACTCACGCCCACATTGGAAAATTTCCAAGGGACTGCTATTATGTCCGGCCGTTTACAATAGCCTATTTTCTTGTTGAGACAGAGCCATTACTAGTTTTACACTGAACTTATTGGGTTGCTTGATCAGTCCATCTCCATCATGTGTATGTGTTATTAAGGGCTTCGAAAGTATTTGCTGTTTATATTAGGATGATAGGTAGTGTTCCATCAGCACTGAAATGCAGTGAATCTTCAAGTTTAAACATAGTGAATGAACCATTTTGAACTCATTCAGTAGTTGGTCATATTTTTTTGCAGTTGCAGTGGTTAAAAAGATGCTCATTCAACCTAATATATTTTAAATAACTCATAAACGTAATTGGTTGAAATTGACTTAATTCATAATAGCATACTGCAAAACAATTTCTAACTGAAACAGACATGCCAATTGGAACAAAGTAATTGAGGCCATTTACACAGCATTGAGTAAACTGGACCAGTCTAGGCCTGGGCCACTATTTCGTTCTGAGCACAGTATTAAGTGGTGGGCAGGGTTCCGCTAATCTGCTAATTAGCGGGACGAACTTTTTTGTTAGCTGATTAGTGTTTTCGCTAACTTTGTAAACCATTAGCGGACCAATTAGCTTCCGCTAAATTTAAGTCCGCTACCAAATTTCATTCATTCTCATGTGTTATTTTTTTTAGCAGCATTGCGAACCACTTCCCACTTTCTGCTCCAGGTAGGGATAAAATAAAAACCAGTTTACGGGTAGGGGAGGTCAAGGCCCAAGGGTGGAACGGGTATGATCAGAGCCTCCTGGTCAGAGGGTGGTATGCAGGCCACCTTCCCACCCACTGGTGACGCACCAAAAATGTATGGAACAGTAAATTACTAAATGAGGCATATGTGTAGCAGTGCTCCCTAGGGCAGAGTTATTCAACTGGTGGACCACAACGCAATTTTGTCCGGACTCCCACGATATTATGGAAAAAATGTTTCAACATGTCCTGCCCAGATAGGCCCTTCTACCCTTGCTGCACATGTTTTCACTTCCAAGAAATTAACCCTGCTTGAACTGAATGGATCCCCGTCTTCTTGTAGCTTTTTGCAGGCCAGACAGAGAATGTTGGTCACATGGCCTAAGGCAGAAGTGAAGGCAGATGTTCGCTACCAGTGGTCAACATACAACATAACATTCATCGCTGGCTAGTGGAGTGTATGATCCGGAGATGCCATGGCTGAGAAAATGGTGCCAGCAATTCCAGAATAAGCTTGCGAGCGTGAAGGACAACTTGAGACCCAGACTACCGGCCATAGCAATTACCGACAGTGTCCTCAAGTGTCCTAACTTGTGCCTTAGTCCATGTGACCAACACTCTCTGTCTGGCATGACTGTTCCTGGCAGCAGATGGGTGGGCTGCCGCCGGAAGGATGACGTACTAGCTCATACTCCTCTTTTTCCTGCCCGTCGCAAGGCATCGAAACTGAAGCAACACAAAGCTTATTTTCTGACTGGCCCTTGTATTTTGCACATCGATCACAAATTGAATATTTAGAAAGAGGAAATGCAAGTGCACAACTTTTTCACCTCCTCAGACAGGTGCACATATTATTCAGCTGGTGATACAGTACATGTGGGGAGGGGGCCTGCAGTAAAACCTGGCTCTTTCATAGTCATGCTCTTCCATGAAAACGTTCCTCAGACTCGGTTATTTGAATAAGGTGCCAGTTCAAAACATCCGTATAATTCGCAAATTCAATGAAAGGTGGCAGCACATTCTTGGTGCTTCTCTTCACATTATCTATGATTCTAGGGATAAGCAGGTTTGAATTGTGCAAATCGGAAATTATACATGTTCGACAGTATTCAGACAATACTGGATCTATAACATTTTCAAGATAAGTAAATCTCGACCTTATTGAACGAAGTCTATAATAATGAAAATACAGATCTCACATGCGTGATATTGGTATCTGTGGATAGATGCGGCAAAACTGTCCACATGGTAGGTGGTACAACCCCCTTGAGTTGAACAACTACTGAATGACAAGTGACAGTTGGATCCCCCACAGAGCCCGAAAAAACACATAGCGCAGTTTTGATTTCCACACTGTCTCAGAACGTAAAACCACACTATGTTAAGCGAAAATCAAATTCGTGGTGCATGTAACTTGCAATTATATTTGCAGAATAGAGTGTGGGATAAATAGTTCTGGAGAAACTTAACCCATTTACCAGGTGGTGCGACACTCATGGCTCGAGCAGGAGAAGTGGGTCGAAGCAACTGGTATGGGTTCAGTTTCATCATAACTATTTATCCCGCACTCTATTCTGCAAATATAATTGCAAGTTATGTGCACCATAAATAGGATTTTCGCTCAACATAGAGTGGTTTTTACGTTCCATGACAGTGTGAAAATCAAGACCACGCTGTGTTTTTTTCAGCCTCTGCGAGGGGGTCAAACTGCCGATTGTCATTCAGTCATAGTTCAACTCAAGGGGGTCGTACCACCTGGTATGTCGACAGTTTTGACACATCTTTCCGTGAATACCAATATCATGTATGTGAGATCTGTATTTTCGTTATTATAGGCTTTATTTAATAAGGTCGAGTTTGGTTTATCTTGAAAATGCAACATAGCGTAGTTTTGAGTTCTCTGATTCTATTGTATTGATACAAAGCAAGGACAGAAGGACTATTAAGGCTGGTATCCACTGCTCAATATCAAGGGGTTTCAACCTGTCCAACCCCTTGAATCAACCCCTTGAGCGGGCTTGAACCGAGTAGAGCACGGCCCTACTTGATTCAACCCCTTGAATTCAATGGGTTGAATCAAGTAAGGCCATGCTCTACTCGGTTCAAGCCCCTCAAAGGGTTGATTCAAGGGGTTGAACGGGTTGAACCCCCATGATATTGAGCAGTGGATACCACCCTTTAAACGCACTAATACTGTAGGGGTCACGGTAGCCGTGAGTGCAAAACCAATGATAATTTCAGTCTTGAATCCTGTAACAGGAGCTGCGCGGAGTAGAAAACACACATATTGTGTATACCTTCACTAGCTGAATGCAACCCTTGCACCAGGACTTGGGAAGAGCCACGTCCTGTACTGGAACTTCCTTCCAATGTTCCTCCTTTCCATCCCACTCACTCTTTCGTCCCTGATCAACGGAAGAGGCGGAAACTCTGATCGTCAACTGGCAAGGGCTTACCGAATGCCGCCCTTTGTCCCCCTGAATCTCCTCTCTACTCTCTCAGTCTTGTACGTAAGCCTACTTCCTGTCGCTTAACTATTTATTTTTAATTTTTCTTCTGCTTTTTTTGTATCCCTAAATTTGCCACCCCTTGAAATCTGCCACCCTAGGCAACTGCCTAGGTTGTCTTACCGTAAATCCGGCGCTGCATGTCATGATAAAAAACCCAGTGATTAAAGTATAGGTCTAAAATTCTGTATGCACTATCAAATATACAGGGTGTTTCACAGTCATGGGTTAAGCGCGCGCGAGGGGGTGGGGAAAAATCATACGTGGCGACAACCCCGGTCGGTTTTATAAAACAATTAGAAATACGGGAGCAATCAATTATTTTATTACGGCGTGACGTCACATCCTTTCTGTTCGAATTGACTGGCATGGACTGGCAGGTGCTGCGGGTTGAACCTGGTTGAACGGCTTTTTAGCCTTGGCAGTTGCACTGAAAAAGGCGCTGTCATGCTATACCGGGAGGGTACTGTACAATGTAGTGTACTACTGTACAGTAGTGTACAGTAGCTTACCGGTGAGAGCGCCTTTTTCAGTGCAACCCGCAAGGCTAAAAAGCCTTTCAACCAGGTTCAACCCACGGCACCTGCCAGTCCGCGCCAGTCAATTCGAACAGAAAGGATGTGACGTCACGCTGTAATAAAATAATTGATTACTCCCGTATTTCTAATTGTTTTATAAAACCGACCCGGGTAGTCGCCACCTACGATTTTTCCCCACCCCCTTGCGCGTGCTTGACCCGTGACTCTGAAACACCCTGTAGAACTCGCAGTCCTAATGAAGAGAAAGTTAGTTATAAAAACAAGAATGTTCACTTGTGTTTGATTGCTGTGTACCACATTAAACATTTCATTACTAATTTAATATATGGTACGTATGGAAGGGTAGGTTGAATAAAAAGTTTTAGTGTTATCAAACTTTTTAAACTAGCCTGTTTTGATGCTGTTCAAGAGAAACAGTTACAGACTCGTAGGGTACTCAAACTTTCAAGCAGTTTGTCAATAGTGGAGTGTGCGTGAGACAGCAGCTGTGTTAAAGATGGAGGCACAGCCCTTCAGAAATACACCAAAGAAGAGTTGAGTGCTAAAATTATGAACATGGAAGAAAAATGCTTAAAACTCACCAATTGGCATAATGTTTGAGAGAGACAGTTTCAGATTCATACATTATGTTACTCATGACTTCTGGCAATTTGTTGATTGGTGAAGTGTGAGTTGGAAAAGCTTTATAAAGATGGCAGTGCCCCTTCAGCCATCCAACAAGGAGGAGCAGTGAGATCTTATTAGTTTTTATGCATCAAAGGAGACAACACCCATCAAAATGTATTGGAGACTGCACACATGATGTAGATCTGTGATGTGTTTCACAGTAATATATCTACAAATGGTGTAAAAATTCCATGTGTTACAGTTTGCTTCGCCTGGCATGGTGTGTCAGTCTTTCACCATCTTCAAATATTTACCCTGCTTGTACACAAGTGACTGCAAGATGCATGACACATCTACAGAGAGCCTGCCTCTGATCCATTTGGATGGAATTTGTCCCTTCAATGCATGAAATAAAATAACAGCTCCTTAGTTTTCTCTGGTGCATGTCTGAAAGTTCACTGCCATCTTTCAATGCTGCTATCTGACTCAAATTCCATCTATTGACAAACTGCCTTAAGTTACTTTTTAATTTATTTTACTCCCAACAAACGTCACCGAGCCCCCTTCTCCTCCACCTGTCCACCCCTCCACGGACTGTACATGTTACCAACCTAACTTCACACATGTGGTATCACAAACAACAACAACAACAACATCACGACATTTCCCTATGAGGGGTAGTCAGCGATGAAGGGAGACGCAAGTTAACCCAACATATGAACTAAATTAAAACTTGTGAAAATAAAACTATAAATTACCCGTCCCACACCCCACCCCTGCCCATCTCAGACAATGTATCACAAACAATGTTGTAATCATAATTATGATACGGCATATATTTGCGATATAAATTATTATTATAATAATGCATAATTCATACCCCGTTATCAGCCATCGGCTCTTTAGGGGGGAAGTTTGTTTTGCCTGGAACTCTTTGCTTTTCATTTTACTCTGCTCTTTGGGATAGGATAGGGACGGAAGGAAGCGGCTGTGGCCTATTAATTACGGAAGCAACTCCGGAATTTTCCTGGAAGGACCGTGGGAAACCACAGAAAACCACGGTCAGAGTTGCCGGCCCCGGGATTTGATCCCAGGGCCTCCCGATTAGCAGTCGGACACCATATCCCCTCTTCCAAACTGCTTCGGTGATATCAATTATAATGTGAGTGTTAATGGAAGGAACAGTGTTGACTATATATTGCATTAATGGTGACAGCGGTGACCACGTTAGGTTGGTAACACGTACAGTCCGTGGAGGGATGGAAAGGTGGTGGAGAAGGGGGCTTCATGATGTGTGTGTAAAATATATTAGACAGTATGAATTAATTTCTTCACACTTGACACCCACTACATCCGGTGCCATTTTAAAACGTATTATTCAATCCTAAATAGTGAGGATTTCAAATATTATTTAAATTTAATCAGTGGTAACTTGCCATTTCAGGTATTACTGTGTTGGTCAGCCTCTTTGTAACAATTTTTCATGCAAGTGTCTAAGTTTGATTGTGTCCATAAACACAAGATGTTGTTTCTTATCTTGCAGAAGAGAATCGTAGAACTGGTGAAAGAAGTGGACTTTGCTGTTGAACGCCATGCAAAGTTGCAGCAAGAGAAGAAGGAAGAAACGGAGGCAATTTTGGCCAACAAGCTCAAACCTAAAGGCCACCGTTTGTTGTTAAAGGATGGGTCAAAGAAAATAGTTGCAGATAAATGAGGGCATCTTTATTGTCGTCCTCAACACTGTCCATCACGTGTGGCAAAGGAAGCAGCTGCATCACCGCGTCAGTTCCTTTCAAAGTGAAAACAAGTAATAAAAGCAAAACAATAAATTAATGATATTAAACTGCAAGTGTTGTAATGACTCCTGCTTATACTGCATGAACTTGCAGCCAGTTTCAAAGGGCGTGCACTTCCAGTGAAGTGCACACAATAGAAGAGTACCAAGGGTGAGGAGCTACTGAAATGTGCTCCATGGCTCATGGCAATTAGACATTATACTTGCAGATGTTATTCTCCTCAACTTTGGGGCTCAGTGGACTTGACACATTGGTCTTTCACGGGATAAAGCTGGAGAAAGTGTTCTCCACTGCCTTTGGTAGATACTTCTTGGGACACAAAACATGAGACTAGTACTGGAGACATGGTTACACTAATAGTGACAGTAGCACTGTATAGACATCATCACCATTGCTATATCACTCTTCACCCCTGCTCACCACCACTGACTGGAGGGAAATGAAATGTGCCAAAGCATGAATATTCATGCTTCTGCCCACCTGTTGGCAACTCCATTGTAAAAACAAATGACAGTAGTTATAATAATTATAATTCACTCGCACGCATCCTCAATGCACATTTACTTGGAACATTGCAAATGCTACGAGTAACACTTGAAGCTTGCCAAATGTGACACACAAGTAAAACAAAAAAAAAATAGCATATTAGAGCTTATCAGCCTCCTCGTACAAAGTCTAGATCAACTTAATGACAGTAGTTTATAAAATTAAATGTCAACTAATAATAATAATAATAATAATAATAATAATAATAATAATAATAATAATAATAATAATAATACAAGTACAATAGATATAGCCATATGTGACTAACATATTGACACTATTATGATGCACCCTCTTTGATCTAATCTGCGTAGGCTAGCTGCACCATACTGCGACTATTTTCTCCCTAATGTCAGTCTTGCTTAGGGCCTTGTTAAGGGACTGATGCGCAACTGATTGGCCAGTTGTGAATGTCTCATCTGATTTAGATGTCGAGACAGTTAAAGGCACTTGATAATGAATTGGGTATTCATGAAGCAAAAATGGTCAGACCAAATTGTTGGTTCCATGGCCAGTCCCACATGGCAGATGCCTAGCAGCTATTTGTAGCATACGGTTGGTTTGTCTGTTACGCATGGCAGTGCCCATCAAAGGGGTGCATGTACTGTATGTTTAAAAAAAAAGCGAAACTAAAAACAAAAATGGTGCGTTCCCTAGAGCATATGCCACAATGAGCTATTAAAATATACCTATGTACTGCTTATGTGGACAACTGTGCCGACATGGTACTCACTAACATACTGATTACACAATTGGTCAGAGTTGGCAGCAGTATGAAAATGCACAACCTGTCCATTTTGATCAGACTTGGTTCAAACAGTGAGTGGAGTACCACCGGATTGCTCCTGCCCCCAGGGACGTATCCATTGGCATTGCTTTGGAAGCCTTACTCGAGATGAAACTCTTCTTCCTCTGGCATTTTACACTTAAGAGAAGTATCTTGACGACACATTGCGACACAGAGTGCCATCTCAGCATTTCTGTTAGCATTCTGTACAGTGATGTGCTGAGGTTCACTTTTCATGAGGTGAGCTTTGTAACCATTCAAGAGTCACTTCATGTCAAGCCTTTGGATCACTCGTCGCGACATGTCGTCACACAAATGTTGGGAGGAGAGCATTAGTGGGCCGATCTGCTTCTCACAAGACATGTAGATTTTCGCAGTTCTTGAACTTGGAGTCTTCTTTTCCAAAGAGCCAAGTGAATACCTGCCGGGCCTTCATGGAAGCACGAACCACTCCACGACTCTTATACCAGTGCTGGCTGTCCCGCTCTAGCTGGCTTCGGTCCTGGGCAAATTTCAGTCGGATCTGATTCAAGATGCCCACCAGCAGCTCATCCACATTGTGATTGATGCCCACTGAGATCTCAATGAATTTGACACGGTATGTGCATGCCAAGCATTTTCCATCTGCGAGAAATGAAGACCAGTCATAAAATTGCATAAAGCACTCACTTAAATCATACCTTGTGTGGAAACTGCTCGACTCCGAACTAGATCCACCTTGTTTCCAACAAGGATGACAGCTCTGCTTCGCAACAGCTCCCAGTCCTGCAATCTTTCCAATTCACTCTCTGCTCTCTGGAAGCTTGCCTTGTCAATCACTGAGTACATTATCACAAAGGCATCTGGAGGGTTGGACCGATTCAGTTCCGCCTGCCAACACAAAGTAATAGCAGAGTAAGTTAAAATATTTCCAACAGAATGATGCATTTAAAATGTCGCCATGGAATCCTGTTAAGCTGCATTCTCAAGAATGTGAAAAAGGCAAAAATTATTCACTTTTTGCATTTCTTCATGGTTTTTTTTTCACATGTGTAGAATATTTTATCTTGTCTTGTTTGACTTATATAAAATTACTACATAGATTTTATTTGTTCAGATGATGATAAAAGTGAGTGCCAACAGTACCATACATGCTTTCTCATATTTGTGGAAATCTCTGGGCCGTAGAGGCCTGATGAGTAAGAAATTTCTATAAAATAATTACCTATGTTTTGAAAGCCTAGCTATAGTGTATATTTTAATGAGAAACATAGTACACTATTGTGATATGGCAACAACTCTCACTCCACAGAAGTACCCAGAAAGTTAGCTGCGAGTCCAATGACAAGTCAATTTTTGTGGGGATAAAAACCAAACGTGGGGGGCACATCAGCTTGACTGCCGGGTCACAGCATATTTAACTAGTCTTCTAAGTTCTAACACGTAACACCAGAGCTCAGAAAGGGTCTCAGAGTTTTGAATATTTGTGAATAGAAGAGAGTAACATTGCATATGAAAGGCAGGAGATGTAAATAGAACTAGGGACATCTGTGAAAATTCCCTCAGTTCTGAAGATAAGAGCTATGTTGGGTTTCCAAAGTATTCAAAAGCTAGTCTTATCTCGTATTATGGAGATGAATAAGTCGAAATAACTTCCATACAGTCAATCCTTTCCAGTGAACTATGACATTTAGCCTACGTTTGCAGTGCTATGTCGTCTCAAAAGTCAACGGTTTTCTTTAATTTTGCAGAGTAATTATCCCAATTACCGTGCATGATTGTTTTTATTTAAATGTTACTGTATTGCACAATTTCCTTTTTGACCATTATTCAAGATAATATGACGGAGTAGCTGAACAGTTACTGGTATGCCATTCCCGACTACTTTTGTAGCGGAGCCGGTTGGAAATAACGTTGGGGATCGCAGATTACTAGAGCAAGTACGTAACATGCGGATTTAAGGGATTAAGGTGATTCCGTGCAGGAAAAGTTAGTGGACTGCTCCAGGTACCGCGATCATTATTTATTACGGTGACAAACGGATTAAATGCACATAAATATTCCATATTCTAGCAGTTATGGTGTTCCCGAGAGGAAATAAATAAACTTTCTAAGTTCACCGTGTATAGGGATCCGCCCTAGGGAATATGAACCATGAGAATACTGAACTTTACGCAGTGTTGGTAAAAGTAATCATATTATTATTATTATTATTATTATTATTATTATTATTATTATTATTATTATTATTATTATTATTATTTCGTCTGCTTATCAGGATTAACGTAACAATCCAAACAAGATTACCTTAATTGTATTATCAATTTGTGACAATGATCAAATAATGTAATTATAAATGCAGGTGATTCATTATTTTTAATCTAAACAATTCTTTCAAGCCAATACCTTTATACAGTACGGTACATTTTACAAGTGAATAAAATATAAAACCTCGACCGTATAATGAGGGTCGAAAATACGATCGCAATGAATACTTATATCAGACCAATGCAATGGAATCATTTATTACACAGCTAAACTTGGTAAATGAAGACATTATTTGAATATCAGTACGCGGGGACAATATGAATCAATGCAATTATTTGTATTGTGACAGTTACATGCAAGGTTATCATAAATTGACATAATTACTGAAAATTCCTGCTGGTAAAATATTTATTTGTGACAACGCGAATACCGGTAGGTCTCATGAATAATCATACCCAGCAGTATTGTTTTTGAATTGTCCAGTCTATTCCATACAAATTCCAAGCACTTCTGTTATTATGTGATACATCAGCATTCTTCCATGTCTTTCGCTTGTTCAATTTCAAATCAAGTTAATTATTTTAAAAATGTGTCACATGTCTTCGGCAATATTTGATATTATACAGGACTCAAATCGGCGAAGGCATAAATGCTCTTCAATGCACATGACGTCAGAATATCTCATTGGTACCACCTTTCTCTGAGATTTTCTATGGCAGTGGTCAAGAACTGGTCAAGAACTGGTCAAGAAGACGAAATACAGTACTGTATTAGGGCGTTGGAGGAATGACCAGGAGTTTATCCTGACTCTCCAGAGCTTCCCTTGCACTTCCCTTGTTCGCAGGGATGCGTGACTTACAGGATCAAGTTACTTGCACCCGCCAGCGCCAGTTTTCCGATAACTGTGTGAAAATAATGTGGAAATTTAAAAAAAGTTACACACGTATCGAAAATATTGATTTACAATCACCGTGGGATCGATTGAGATATTAGGATCATTTTAAAACCAACAATAGTTATTCAGGAGAAATTATTTCGTCAGTGATTCCCACAGTCACCAACTTTGCCAATTCGTTAGTTATTTTACCACTCGGAATATACAAGTAGGCTACACCTGGTTCCCCGTTTTTATTGCAGGTCGAAACTTGTAGGTAACAATAGTAGGCCCATGAGTTCCCCCCCCCCCTCCCCATTTTGGAATCATATGCCTCACTTGGGACCGTCACTCCCTAATTAGGCTCTATTACACCGAATGATTTTGAAACCTCATACAGTGAAAGGGGATGAAATACTGCGGTGAAGCAGAAATAATTCCCTCAGTATATGAAGCAATTTACAATATTCCACCCAATGCAAACTACATCGCAGTGTCAGTCTAGATAGATATCCGACGGATCAGTTAACCCCTTCGGCCCCAGATCGGCCCGAACCACACAGTTTTTGGCTTACGCGTACTCCAAAGATACGGACAGGATATTTTGAAAATAATAACAGCTATACTTACGAGATCTGGGAAAACCCTATGAATGTGTCTGGAACCATTTTACTCGTCTAGAAGTCCCTAAATTAATTTCCCAAAAAGGGCTATAATAACTCGAAATTGGACTACTGCCGCCCAACTTTTAGGCTGATTTGATTATGAAATGCGTGAAAATATGCGGAATAACAACCATGAGAACCATGCCGGACGAATTTGCTGAAATCGTCGTACTTTGCGAGAAATAAATTAATACTTATTTGCGGCTTTCTGGCACTTCGGAAAACTTCGTAAAACTCCCAAATT
>KZ538804.1:7026-46659 GCA_000934665.2 Catajapyx aquilonaris | reverse complement strand
TTGTGAAAAACGGCTGCACTGAGCCCTCCCCCTGGAGATTACACCCTTTTAATGCCTTTACATTGATATTTACTGTATTGCAGTGAGAGAGAGAGAGGATATTGACGCCCTTTTTTTCCTCCAGAGAATAATGGATTGGTATTGATTCCTGAAAATGCACAACTTGCACTACTGTGATTGCAAATTTTAGCTTTGTTAAAAACATTGGCATACAAGAGCCCTCTTCATGTTGTTTGGTAACGCTTCATGCCAAATAAAAAAAAGTAGGTTAGCGATGCGTAATAAGAGGTTATGCGCTTGGCACTGCATTTTTTATTAATGAAACCGAGGAGGGGAGGGAAAAAAGAAGGTTTTCTTGAAGGACCCCTGAAGGCACCTGACATCCTTAATTTTATCGGGAGCGAAGACGCAGCTTTGATCAATATCTCATAAACTCTGCATGGATATTGACCCGATTTGAGGTTCTCGTGTAAAATATTTCAAGTCATGGAACATAACAGCGCTTTGTTGCTAAAATTTGGCGACGGGACCTATTACAATATGGCATTTGGCGCGTATGCTGCACGTCGTGGTAACTACGGTAACTACATGCACCTAGGTGATGAGTAGTGTATACAACGTCACACCTAGCTAATTCTATATAATTATGATGACGATATAATATTTAAACCTTGGCTGGCTTGGACCCACAGGAGGTAACAGGATTCCAGCAGTCAATTAGGCGTGAATAAATGCATTTGTGAGGCGTCGTAATGGACACGTAACAAGGCTCGACCCTCACATGAATCCGGTAATACCCAACCAGGGTTCATTAATAATACGAGCGTGTACCCAGATCTAATTTAAGCTTATTTTTTTCCACCTCTTTTTGTTAGGTTGGTCTCCCTTTTCCCCCCAACCCTATGGTGGTGTCAGGGTCCACTTGCCTTAATGAAGGCTCGCCGTCAGTTTGCGAGTGGTTTACGCTTGCAGTTAGTTCTAGTAGTCAATATTGCGCTGGGTTCATCTTACTCCCTTGACCTGAACTGGAGAGGGCTTCAGCAACCAGAGTCTGAAACGCGACCATCATCATTTTTTCTCCTCCCCATATTATTGCAAACTTTTAAGGCTGCGAATTATTCATGTACGGAGTCTAGTCGTTTCGGTGCCGCCCACTTTTTTTTAGCTAGCTCTCGAGCTGCTGTGCTGAGAAGGCGGAGAATAAATTGATGAATTATGAATAGGGTTGTTTTCCTGGCCGGAAAATTTTCTATTAGGAGTTGTTGACAGGAACAGTCGTGTAAGCCGGCGGTTGTTGATCCAGCGCCCATCAACGTCTGTGCAGCATCAGGGATGGTATTTTAAAACGCATTCCTGCTGTCTGCTGCTGGTTTGGATGCGAAAAGAAGGAAGCCCGGAGGAGAAAACCACAAAATTCGGTGGTTGCTCTAACAAACAACGAGGCAATGATTTTTCCAAAAAAATAAATTTACAACACTGCTTACAAATACATCGTGACAATCACAGAAGCCGATCCTTTCGGTCGACACGCACCATTCAAGCATGTTTTTCGCGAAGACGTGCATCTGTTTCGCAAAAAAAAAAAACATGGTGGAGGTAGCATCCAGGTGTTGGCGATGCGGATTGGCGATAAGGTTTCCCAGCATTTTTACGAGTGTCAGCTTGGAAAGTCGCTTTGCAGGCCCCGTAACTTGAGCTGCATGTTGCCGTTTCGCATTCCAGTGAAGTCTGTGTCCAGCATTCCGGAAAGATTACACCTCAGAGTCTATGCTAAACTCTTGCCTGTTTTGCAAGGATCGTACATTGTGTAGGCTCGGCTGGAAAAAAAAATTTCATATGTAAAACATGTGCGTTGGTAACGTGAGTCACTAGGAAATCAGATATCTTTCTCGAATGACAAATAACTCCCCATCCACACCCTGCAATTGCAAAGATGAGCAGTTTGCCACCACCCGTATAAACAGATAAATCGAGCTGCAAACTTGCTGGAAGAGCTCAGTGATACAGCATCCAGGAGGCGGAAACTGGAGTGAATCAGTGTTTCAGACCCATGCTTAGAATCCGTTATTATACGCCTGTTCCCTCCAGATGTGAGGAGGAAATTGAAATACAATATCTGCGAGTGGGTGAATGTTGGGTCATGCTTGAGAAGAGTTTGGGTTGGGTTGGTGCAGCTGCATCCCGCATACTGTGGGTGGTTTCCGGACTTGGCCCCGCACCATCATCTCTTCATATTTTTTTCTTCCCCAAAAAGTTCTTCCAGCTTGGGAAGAAGGCCCCATCCTTTCTTCAAGCTTGGTCTGTCCTGGAGTAGAGAAAAGCTTTATATCCCGAACGTGGTCGGGTTGCTCGAGTCGCTCTCCTTTTGCGGAATAAAGGCCCGTGGATTAAGGGTCCAAGGAGAAGACCAAGGTTCTCCTTCAGAATATATACCTTTAAATGGTTTCGGACTAATTCTAGGACTGAGGATATCTCCAGGGACTTCCTAGAGAGAAAAAGAAAAAAAAAACAGTTGGGATTGATCAGGAAAAAAGGGCCGCGTGTTTCAATTCCTTTGAGCACTCAAGGGCCTTCCTCCACTCTCCACCACATTTGGGAGGCTGCGGTTTGGGAGGGGGAAAAGCTGCACACTTTATACACTGAAAAGTTTGCGGATCAAAGTTTACGATTTTTTGTTGGTCGATTCACTCGAAGCTCCGGATTTATCCGTAAGTGTTTACAGACAAGGCACAGAGTAACTTTCAGAAACTTTGTCTTTTCCTCCATTTAAATAAGTACAGCAGGTAGTGTCCTAGACGATGGAATTGTCGTAGTCTGTATCCAGAGTGTGAGCTAAAATCTGGTCAAAATAATTACGAAGCACTCTGTATACCAAATGACGCCTTGCCAAGTAGCTGCATGAAACATGATTTTTTTTTGGGATGCTCTGGCCACGTTCCGGGGTTAGAGGTCGTGGTGTGACCCAGTGGGACATACATCCATTGAAGAGGCTAAGTGCATCTTGTTGGGGGGAAGGTGGGTACGGGTAACTACGTTTGCATGCGGAAAGTTGCTTTTCCCTTGCTACTGTCAAAGAGAAGATCTCCGTAGCTACATGAATGTTTCAGGACACGCCAACGCATTACATTTACTTCTTGCACCAGCCAGCTCTCTTTGCCAAGAACTTTGCCTGCGGTTCTTCCACTAATTAACGCTCCAGCCAGCACTAAGAAGACGGGGGTAAAAAAAGGAGAAGGGAAGAAAAGGAAATGGGAGGGAGGATAAAAAATTGCCACCATTTTTGCAAACCTAATTCCACAGACATTGCGAAAAATCGCGAGTGATACTACGTGCTCTACACTCTTATTACTGGGCAGTGTGTCCTAATATGTTCAGTTAAAAAAACTCAAACCGTAACTAGCAGCTATCAATAGTATTACCTTGTTGAGAGCATCAGTTGCGAGTGACATTTATGTGCCGAATTTTCTGCAGTGTCCTGCGGCGTTCAACTACTTGACGTGCGTAAAACCTGTTCAACTTCAACTCTGACATTAATCATGTGACGGGCCCCCGTAAAATTGCAAGTCAGACCATTTCACGTGCCCCGGATTCTGGACGCCACCGGAGGCCAACCAAAAGTTTAGCATAACACACTTAGCGATTTTCTTGCAGATCTAAGGATCGATTTTGAGGGGGTCGACTCTGGATCTCTCTCTCTCTCTTCTGCTGATAGGGTTACGAGACTATATACATCGAGGCATAGTGTGGGTGGGATGGTGGATGGTATAGGGGGAAGGGTGCAGCGACCGAATAACGGCCGTCTGATTTACGACCTGATGACCTTTGATGGGGAGTGTCTCTGATAGAGGAAGAGCTCGGGACAGAAGAGGACGGGGGATGATGGCGATATACAGCACTCCGCAGTCTGGTTCTCATGGGGAGGAGAGTGAGGGAGCCTAGAGAAAGAAGAAGAAAAAAAATATATATGGCCGCACAGTACATCCATCCTTGTACAGTGCTCGTAATTTTTGGGTAAAGCCCGGAACGAAAGTGTAACCGCCGTGGGAATCCGGAGGGAATCCGAGGGGAAAACCGAAACTGATTTGTGACCATCCACGAGTCCAGCTGATTTAAAATTAACAAGGATTATTATTAAAATAATTTCGAGAGAAAAAGTATACTCGAAACATACTCGAGTAGACTTTTTCTCATTGGGCAGTGGGAAATGAAGACTGACAACTTTGTTGAATACGATACGACGCGATGAGATTCTAACTGGACAACAATGAAATAGAATGGTGTCAGTCTCATTTCCCGTTGCCCAATGAAAAAAAGTCTACTCGAATAACGCGAGCGTGTTTCGAGTATACTTTTTCTCTCGAACCCAAAAAAATTTATACGGTGAACACTTGACCTTAGCGGATAGAGTGAACCGGGAAAACCGGAAGTAGGCCTTGATCACGCTGAATCCGAATCCGAAAACCGTTTATCGCTATCTCATGAGGTTTAGACCCTGATATCTGTCCACGGACAGACAGACCAAGCCTTTCTATATAACACATTTTTTTTCTATTACAAAATGTCTATAATGTAACATAACCTAACCGAACTGTGTAAACGCTGAGTAATGAATCGTTGAGGTTTCCCCCCTTATGTCATGGTTTGTCACTTTCATATGACGCCCTCCCCTCCAGCCATCCTTCCGCGTGGTATGTTTGAACAGCCTCAAATTGTGGATGATGCTGGGAGCGTTTATTGGCAGCCAAGCGATTTCTGTCGCCATCTCCTCCCAAGGGCCTGCTTGTAAAGTAATGTACGTCTGGAGCGAACTTTTTTTTGGCGCCCCCAAAAATAGGTGTCGCCTCCCCCTAGAGAGGGTGAAAAAAAGGAGAGGAGAGAGAGAGAGTGAGGGAGAGAGAGGTTTTAACACCTACCCAACATATGTCGAGTCGGTCGGCTTTTCTCTAAGACAGCGTAACGACGCCGTGGAGCGCAATTTCCTTATCCGGCTATGCCAGGTACGACACTTAAAGCCTCCGGAAACGAGCGGAAGAAAAAAAACACAAAAACTCGATCCGTTTTCGAAAAAAGACGTGGGATGTTGTACATACCGACCTGACGGGTTTAGGTCCCGTCGGGAGGGGTGTTCGGCAGACAAACGGCGTGAACCCGAAATTTCACGCCTATTAGCAGCCTAATTATTGCTGTTGAAACTGGGGGAGAGAAAACCTCCTAAAGGGGAAGTGATGTATTGGGAATGTAAGAAGAAGCTGCTTCCAACAACACGGCAAAGGCGTCGTCTCACTTCATAATGTACGAGTTGGTACTATGACAAAACATGTGATCTGAAACAGCCAGGAATGATTAAGGAATAAGAAGTTGGCCAGTGCTGAGTTGTAGACCCTCAAAAGGATAGTCTTTCTGTTTAGCACTTGTAACACCCCCCAGCTGGAGGAAGACAATTTTCCAGCTGGTTGGCCCACAAAGAGCGCCCACCTTGCCTCTTCCTTCGCCTGAATGGAACGGCGGATGTAATTCTGGGTTACTAACCATGACGCTGCCGCTGCTGCTAGAATTGAGGCGTCTTCTCACACACACAACCATGCCCTATATCCAACCGTCTGATGGCTCATCTTCTTTGGTACGGGAGGGAGAAGAAGAAGAGTGTTGGAGGGAAGCAAGTGGCAGTTAAGTGATTTTCCACCCTGGCGATTATGAATGGGGAACGGATTGGTTTATCTTCAGAAATGTATAAGCCTCTCTCTCTTCAGTGCGGTCTAGTTTGGGGAGGGTATACGTCGCCTCCAGACATTTCTCTTTGTGAGAACCACCCGGAACAGGGTGTCTCGCAAGTACACTGTGATTCATAACTAACATGCAAAATTTGGGAGAGAACTCGCGGGCATCAGAGGATCACTTTATGTAGAGGTGCCATTTACTCTTAAAAACATTGTTACACAAATATTGGACTTCAAAATTAAATATACCGACATATCAGCCTAGCAGCTACCACGCTACGGTAGTTCTTAGCATAGCAGCTAGAATGTTAAAGCATATCTTAACATAATAACAGTTCCTGAAATCACTTGCACGAGATTCGACTTGGAAGCAGCTCGTGAGCATTCGGAGGCGGATCACTTTATGTAGATGCCATTTGCTCTTGAAAACATCGTTAGTCTTCAAACTACATAATTATCCTGACAGATTAGCATAGCAGTTACAATGCTGTAGTAGCTCTTAGCCTAGCAGCTACAACGCCATAACAGCTCTTAGTCTAGCAGCTACAACGCCATAGCAGCTCTGAGCATAATAACGGTTCCTAAAATCACTTGCGCGAGATTCGACTTGGAAGCAATATTGCAACAGCATAACAGCTGCTAATTATTACTGCGCGTGTGAGCCAACAATTTTGCGGCATAATCCTGGGTGTAGTTGCTTCATGTAAGGAAGTTTGGGTCGTAGCGTTATGAATAAGTCATAATCATGATTCGGCCTACGCAATAAACGTCCTTCATCCGTACCCAAACAAGTGCCAGCATATGTGACCACACGTGCAGCATTTATTCATGAGTGGATGTGGAGAGCTGCTATAGTTGGTGCGGCGCCGCGTAGTTACAACACGGGCCTTATCCGTTTGTAATGAGAGGCGTCATGCATTATTAATGCCCGACACTGTGTAGAGTCTGCAGGAAATGGTCAAATGGAGTACTTAACTCCACGTACGTACAAGGGACACGGGAAGTGACGAAAAAGGAAGATTTTTAGAAACAAAAAGGGGGAAGGCCCGTGCGGGAACAACTTGGACGGGGCCGTCCACAAATTAGATTAATTATTCAGTGGGTGTTAGAAACTTTACTAATTAATCAGCTTTAGTTAATTAGAATATTTGACACGCCGGTGCCAGAAATTACAGAGAAGGCGGATGAAATTCACGATGGGAATCCGCGGAGACAAATTCTGAGATCCAGTTTTGGCATAACCCACCCTCCTTAGTATTTATACAGGGTGGGCCACCGTGCGGAAATCGCGCTCGATCAGCCGTTTTGATAACTAGCAGCGTCTGCTTATCACTATTAGTTGAAAGCAGCATCTTCCAACTTGAGAGTGGCGTTAAACAATTCGTTAATTGTAGCTTTACATTGCTTAAACGACGAATATGATGAAAATCTGTCCATTATGCTTAACAGCATGTTATCGAGTCGAATAAAGCGCCAAGATCGTAGCGGTTACTTTAAGCTGCTACATATTGGAAGATATCAGTTCTTTTCCTGTTGGATCACCCTGTGTCGATAGAGTACAATGCGAAGGGTTTAGGTTTCTTGCCGCCTATCATGGAGCTTCTTATCGTGACTTTGGGAAAACGGCAGGGGGTGAGGCGGAAGTTGGGGGAGGGAGAGATTGGTTGCAGGAATCGATTTCCGGGAGCCAGTTTGGATCTTCTCCGGATTTTCAGCATACATATATTCCTGTGGAGCCCTCAGAGGGAGTTAGCCCCGGTTATTACTCCCAGCCAGACTGTACCTCAAGTGCCCAAAAATTTGTCGAAGAAAACGTTGCCAGGAGTGGAAAGTTTTTGAAGGGAACAAGATACAAAAAAGGAGACACAATGTTGCCTGATTGTGCTTGGTTATTGAATAAAATATCAGGCTAGTAGTAGCACACTTGGTAAGACTGTACGAACTGTAACTATGCAGTGAATTACAACAGTTCATAATTGAAGGTACTGTACTGTTGGCTAGTTTTTACGTCGACTTTATTGAGCCTAATTATCGTCTGTGCACACCTCTAGTTTTAATGCGAATTTTGGGCTGTCACATAAAGCGACAAGTCATTCTGCATTGCTCCCAGAACACATCTTCGGAGGCAGCTATGTGCAGGAATATTAAATCCATCCAGTCGTAATAAGGAGACGCGAGAAACGGCATCATGAAGGCGCCCTAAAACCATTAAAATTTTAACTGTCGCTGGCACGCTCCTTGTTCCCAACCCAGGAAAATTTTAGCTCCAAATAAATCTCTTTGTTTACTCCTTGCAAAGCTCGCAACAACCGTTTCGGAAATTTTCTCCAGCACAAGTTCGCGGGTCACCTGATTGTATCTTCTGAAACGATTTTTTTAAAAAAAAAACTACAGTTAGAGTCCAATATGGAGCTGGGGGAGTGTCAGGGTCATAATGTGAGAAAGACTTCCTTTTTTGGTTGTCGCTAGCTGGTTTTTTCCTTTCTCGCAGATTCTCATAAGAGTCTGCAGCATCCTCCTTGAGAGAGCGAGCCCAACGAGGATTTGATGCATGCCGGGTCGTAAAGGCCGTTTAGGACCAGGTCTCTTCCAACCTTTTCTTGACATGGCAAAGTGTCGGGGAAACCATTCCTAATTCCGCCGCCCCAGGAAGCACAGGGGGGGCCATAATTTTAAGTCCGCGACTTACAAGGTGTGGCAATAATGTTGCCGGCTCGACCAATAACGGTTAGAAAACACTGCTATGCGATTTAACCCTCCACAAAAAAAGCAGAACTAAACACAGCGATTTGGAGTCGATTTTTGTAGCGATGGGTCCGGCCTAGTGCCCGTATATTCCGGTGGTCCATGTTGACTGAAAGAGAGGATCATCCAGGGGCATAGTTGAAAGCCACTTTGCAAGAGTACTTTTAGTGATTAAAAACTGTGCGGAATGTGTAGCTTTCCCATCCACGGGATTTTTCTCCCCCTCCCTATCTATAAAACTAAAACCGCTTGCTGCGAATTGGGGGGGTCGGTTTTTGGGGTGGAGTGAAAATGAACTTCGCTTCACCTGGTTTTTAACTACGTCGACTTGAATTACGATAATTTTTTTCCGGGCCGATATTAGCGTCGAGGGTTATGATAACTTATTAGATTTAGAGCCCCCGGATGGAGGGAGAAAATGTTCAATTCACAGTCCACGTCAGGCGCGAGGTTACCTCCGGTGTCTCTAAATCCAGCTGAACATTACGTTTGTATGACAGTTTTTTTGGTGTGGTTCAGTTGTTTATTGCGGATACATATTTTAGTTCATATTTTGTGATGCAACTAGTTCCGCGTCGTGATTTTGATGAATAAAGTGTTGATTAGTAACGGCTGTGCTGTTTTGTAATCTGTTCGTGCGTGTCTGTCCAAAGGCTGACAATAATTTCCATTAGAATGACCGCGGCATGAAACCCCCATGCAAAATTGTCTGAGTGCTGAATCTTGTCTTCTTCCCCCCCCCCCGCCTCTCCCCAGCCTCCCCTTCACCGCACTCCCCTGTCAACCATCTCACGAGAGAATTTATCCCACCCACTTTGACGCCTGCCTGTGGCCTCATGATGGGCTCTCTGCAGGATGGTGATTGACGCAACCCTTGGCCTGTGGTAGCGCCACTCTACTACCCCTGTCGACAACCGCTGATTAATCCGGATATATTATGTAGAACTCGGCGACAATAGCCAGTCATCAAGCAGACGGAGATGGAATTGCCGTAGGCTGTATTTGTTGCACGGAGCTCAAAAGTCTAGCAAATCCGAATGGCATATGAAGCATGTTCGTCGTCCCCAGCACGTGAACCTGTGGCGTGGCTTCTCCGGTGGGAATATTTCTGGACGGATTAATCCGGAGGAGTGTATGAATGGGAAATCCGGCGGGGGGTGGTCAGAGCCAGATAGGAAAAGAGCGTCCTTGTTTGCCCCCCCACCCCCTCCCCAACTCCAAGCGGACGTGCTTGGAAGGCTTTTCGCCTAATGAATGAGCAGAGAGGACTCCAGACTTTCAGAAGCCAAACTGCACGGTCAAGCAAGCGCGTGCCTCGAATCAGACCCTCATTTCAGGCAACAAAAATAATGTAATCGCCGTTAGTAAAAATAGCAGTTACGGATCACAGATAGATTTGACCCCACAGTAGCAGGGATCACTGCTACTTTTGATCCGCATCAGCAACGATCACTGCTAATTCAAATAGCACTCTTGATCACTGCTACATATGACCCCCAGTAATAGCAATCACTGTCATAAAATAGCAGTTTCTAATTTTTGCTATATTCGACACCTCAGTAGCAGGGATCACTGCTACTTTTGGCCCGCATCAGCAACTATCACTGCTAATTCAAATAGCACTCTTGATCACTGCTACATTTGACCCCCAGTAATAGCAATCACTGTTATAAAAATAGCAGTTCCTAATTATTGCTATATTCGACACCTCAGTAGCAAAGATCACGGCTAGCCAAACACTGATCGCTGCTGTTTCCGGTGAAAAGTAGCCGTGATCACTGCTACTTTTGACCCGCAACAGTAGCGATCACTGCTACAAATAGCACTTCTGGTCATCACGGCTATAATTGACACCTCTGTAGCAGTGACCACGATTAGTCAAACAACAGTTACTGATCACTGCTATTACAAATACCGCTACATTTGACGCCCAGTAACAGCAATCGTGTTAGCAAAAATAGCAGTTCCCAATCATTGGTATATTTGACACACCAGAATCAGTGATCACGGTTAGCCAAGCTGCTTTTCATCCGCAACAGCAGCGATCACTGCTATTACCATTGTCTCTCCTGCATGGTGATCACTGCTACATTTGATCCCGAGTACCATCGATCGATATTAACAAATATGACCTTATATTCCTAATCACTGCTACTTTTGACCCACAACAACAGCGATCACTGTGTAAGCATATGACGAGTTAATTACCCAAATGAACAACCAGCTTGCCACAACTGCTATTACCAACAGCACTCCTGGTAATCACTGATACATTTGGCTCCCAGTAACAGCGATCGCTGTGATCGAAAATAGCGGTTCCTAAACGTGGCTATTTTTGACCCGCAGTAGCGGCGATAGCTGATAGCAAAATAGCAGTTTTTCCACTTTGACCAAACATGGGCCCGTTTTTTTTTTTGTGGCGCGTTAGGGCGCAGGGGAATAGTTCTTAAGACGTCCGATAAACAAATTCGGACTGGCTCCTCTCCCAGTGGAGCGAGGAAGAGAGGGCTGCTGCCACTTACATACGGCCCTGTGCTGGGGAATTACATGCATGAATAATGCATCGCTTTCGTGGGAAGATACAGGCGAGGGTCTGCTGGGGGAAAGGCATAGAGGGCAGAGGTAGGCAGTGGTGTAGCATAGGGAAGGGGGGTGGAAGGATTGCAGGTGGATTTGCGACAGAAGGAGCTTTCCAGGGAGCACTCTTGACGCGATTGGATCTGGATGTGACAGCCTTTCAAGGGAGGGGCGCACCAACTGTACCGGGGCTTGTAGGCCTGCCAGCCCAAATCTCCTTGCGAATTCATTTGCACCGTTTTGGCCTAAAGGCTCGGTCGCATCAAAGCGGCTAGTAAGAGCGGAGAAAAAAAAAATCTTCACAGTATATACTCAGCTACTTTATCGTCATGGACTGGACGAGCCTTATTTCCATCTGGTTTACTGCCCATGCGCGTTGCGCCAACCCGTTTGGCTCCCCGTATATGGCGGATAAAACCATTTAGTGTCATCCCGAGCCCCTAATGAATCGCCTTTCCTAAACAATGGACGTGTAATGATGCCAGCTGATAAAATGTGTTAATGCCGTGTCTTTGGAATAACCACCATTTGTATTCTCTTCCACAGGTAAGCCAACTGTTGATTGGAGTCAGTTTTGTGGCGGCAGAGCGAGCAAAAAGAGAAACACTGCCGAGCCCGACTGTAAGTAGGATCATATTTTGTGTCGGAGGGTTTTTCGGAGGCATACCCCGTTAAGAATCCGGGGAGACAGGCCCCCGGAAAGAGGAATCGATAAAGGCGGCGAAGGTTGACGGGCCAATATTGCCAAAATGCCGCCGAGCTGTCTTATCCAAATGCAGATTAGAAGAGGAGGGGGAAGGGGTTAGGTGCCATTGTTGTCTAAGAAAGTTCTTTCCCATTCGGTAATAAACGTCGGAGATAATTCTTAGAGTCACCTCCCAGGGATCGTTCGTCAGTCGTGACAAAGCTCCGGAATAGACTATTCCGGACGTTCAATAACTTTTTCTTTTTAACAATTTTTTTTGAAAGCGAGTATCTGGCGATACTTCATCGCCCGTATGCCTTTTTGAGCGCTTTTTATGTCCTTGTAAGAGCGACCCACTGCCTGAGAAGGAACTTATTAGGGTGTGGGGAGGTGGGGGGTTGGAGGCACTCTCAGACGGCTCATTTTTATTGGCAACAAAAGTCGGATTCATTCCCCAACTAATGAATTTTACGGGCACCCATTAAGATCCGGGCGCTAGACCGTTAAGTTTTTGGAGCTTTGACGCTCTTTTTTTGGTTGGGGGACGCGAGCGTCGCCATTCCAGTCGAGATGTCAATCTCAGGCTGATGCTGGAACCGGTTTATTCCCAGCCTTTAAATAGTAATGCCCCCGGATGAAGAGGATACAGCCTGCGACACTTCCATCGCCTCGTTTGAAACCTGGTGGGAAAAAAAATGAAGCGCGTGCGTTTTTCTTGTCTGAATCACCCTTTGAGGGTATGGTGAGGGACTGACCGACTGTTCCTTTGGTAACATCCGTAATCGGATTTGAAGCTTCCTGGATACTAACCCGTGCGACCAGCATCCGCAGTCGTCCAAACGGATTTTCGTCAGGGGGGTAGAAGAGCACCCGACCACGCAAATTCCACGCCGGATTACCGGAGGGTAGATCTGTTCCCGGGGACTCTTGTCAAAGGGGATGGCGCCTCTCATCTCATCTCTAGGATCAACCGACCACCCAAATCTGACGGGGCGGGAATAACAGAAGGATCACACCTCCATGTCGACACCTTACCACGCACATTGTCACTCATAAAAATATTCTGAGCTACTTTCCTGACACTCTAGCGTACTCAGTAGTACAGTTACTGGTCGTACCGGAGGCTTGTTTGTAGTTCTGCCTGTCTGTTAGCTTTTGCTTCCCAATTTCTCTGGATGTATATTCTGCATGCATAATTCAAGAGCGAAATAAAATCACCGCGACAACAGACTGTGGCCCTAAGGGCCTGAGCGTCCCTTTGGCCAACTGCCCTTCTCCTCCTTTGAACCCGAGCTGTGTACGCCCGTCATTTCATAAAACAAACTATACAACTATACGAGGCTCATTTTGTGTGTGTTTGCAGTTTCGCCAAATTAACTGTCCGGCATCACGCATGGCCTACACCGGAAAATGCACTAGTCCTTCCAACTAATAACTGTTTTGCTGGGTAGCCTGGCCCCGCAGGACATGCTCCAAGCTACACTCTGCTGAAGCGCACTAGTCCAAATCATGGAATTGTTTAGGTCAGAAACCACTTCAAGGAGAAGAAACACCAACCATTGCCATAATTGCTGCTTCCAACAAACAATGCAGTGAGAATTTGAAGGAAAATCCAAAATGGTCATATCGCACAAAACCAGTGTCTAACTAGGGATTAGCCAGACGATTAAGAACAGGGCCGAAAGTTTTGTTAGGAAATCGAATCCCTGCCTCTGCTTTCGGGCAGATTTTCTCGGATTGGCGAAGGACTTTGGGGAGCAGCCAGCAAGTTGAGGCCTCTTGGAAAATCACTTGGATTCTTCTTTCTTTTTCCCTCTTTCTCAACACTAGTGGCTTCATTTGAGGAGGGGCAAGCAACGCAATCCGCTTCCTCTTCCAACTTAACGCATCAGCACTTCCTAGCTCGATGCCAGGAGCGAGTCAGGAAGAAGTGCTGGAAAGATTGTCCTAAGGAGAGAGAGAGAGAGAGAAAAAGAAGAAAAGAAAAAGCTTCAAGCACAACCCTCCTCCTTTTAACCCTCCTTACCACCCACCCCCAAAGTTCCAACTGGCCCACGGTGGTATTAATACCCTCGAGTGCTTCCTGCACTTGACTTGAGCTGGACAAACTTTGTTTCTTATTCACACTACATTCTTGGCTCGCAAGAGAGAGTACTACAGGGTGAGGCAGGTCGTCCTTACAACTTCAGACTCTGAATGTGATTTGTTTATTTTTATCTAGGAGACACATGATTTACAGGAAGTCACCAACTAATGAGATTCACTCTCTAATTGTACAATATTATAAATAGTTAGTAAATAATTGTAGCCAGCGGCTGAACTTTTACTGTACGGATTGTTGAAATACAATTATTAGGAAATCTTCAGTTCGTTTGAAACAAAAGCTGCTAAACTAATTCAGTTATTCAGCAATATTATCTTTTAAACACGAATAAATCCAACTCAGAGGCTTAGGACATTCCAGGCAACCCAAAAGGGGAATCCATATGTATGAAGGTGTTCATCGAAAGCGAGAGCAAAAGTTTCCCAGGAGAATTGGGTCGAATTTACAGGTCCCTTATGCCCGATTTTCACCGGAGCGAATTAAGCGCTAAAATCCCTGTTTGCCATTGGCGAAAATGTCGTGCGAAAATATTTTAATTTTGCCAGTACCCTAGCTTTTACCACCTCATTTTCGCCCAGTGGCTCGAGTGCCCAGCATAGTCGCAATATTTATTTTCTTAAAAAGAATGGGTGGAATTTTCGTCCCACTGCTAGTTAGTAGTTATTGCTAACTATAGTAGTGGGACGACAATCCCACCCGATATTATGATTATTGTCACTGGAATATTGTATGAACCTTTTTTGGTATGAGCACAAAATTCTTCTCCCTGGGAGACATATGCCCCTCGGTTGAGACCTGCTCAGACTCACCCTGTATTTTGCGTGCTCCTTGGGCCACCAGGCATTTTTCATCCCCTTATCACCTTTTATATCCCCCGACCTTTTGCAGCAGCTCCTTCTTGGGAGGAGGGCTTTATCACCCCCACGAGCCTCTCTCTCTCCCTTCCACCTATTTTTTGCATGCCAAAAAAGCTCCCCTGCTCTTATTCCAAATCGCAGCCACGTTCTTTGCCAGCGATACCACGGAATAATAATAAAAAAGCAAGGTCCTAATCATTCCCTGCAAAAACCCTGGGTCCTATTTCTCATGCGGCGTTTATATGCGTACCGAGGGGATTATCTATGTTAACAGCGCATAACCGCAGTTGGCACGGGCAGCATGACAAAAATGTGGCAGGCTCGGTATCTAACCGTGGATGTCATCGTAATTTTTTTCGCCCAGGACGAGTACAGGGTGTAAGGGGATTATGATTTAATCCGGGTCCCCGCCGACGTCGCCCGCCCTGCCTGTTGAAGACGTCAAAGGAGTTTACCTCCATTAGAGCCCGTTGACAGATGCTATCGAGCCATAGCAGGGCTTGTGTGTGCTCTGCTGGCTGGGCTGCTGGATGGCTCCAAAAACCGGACCCACTATCTATCCCCGGTGGAGATATATTAGACCACTTTTGTTGCCGGATCCACGGGCCCTTCGCTTCCACTTGCAGTTTAGCATGCTTGATGAATAGGGCACAAAATGCATTTTGGGGACAAAACCGGATACTTTTTGTGAGGGGCCTGGTCCAGCAGGCAGCAGACAAAGTCTTGCGGGCTGATGCTTGATTAGGATCTGGTGTGCTGGCCATTCGGATGTGGAATTACATGTGTGCTAGAATAGCAAAAGTTAAATCTATATACGACACGAGGACATGAGCAGCAAACATGTTTTATTGAAATTCTAGAGATGCAATATACGGTACCTTAGCCTTAGTTATCTGCATTGTTGTTCAGTGGCGGACATCAAAGGACTTGCTATTCTACTGAATTTTCCGGAATGAAACAGCAGCACGGTTACCGTTTCTGATATTGGCACATTTTTACTATAAGGAAACTTATCGGAGAAGCTTGCATAATTTTTACGCATTGTGCATGACACATTAATCCAATTATATTACAAGAAGTACACACAGACACGTTGACATTCCGGACGCATGTTACACCCTTGTAGGTCCGTGTATCAGTATTTTTCGCCTCACGTCAGTCCGTTTGACACTATCAACAATCCGCCACCCAGATAATAAAAAGTGAGGCGGGTCGAAAATAGCATCAGAAATGATAAAAACATGAACGACCCCAATGCGATTTCCATCCGTCCATCAAACCCTATCCTGGGAAAAGGTAACCGGAACCAGCGCAAAATAAAAGCCCCCCGATAATCTCGGCGCCTCCAGGCTAGTTATGAAGTCGTTTATCCTCTTGGCATCTTGCTAACACTCACTGAAATATATATAGTCAGTCAGGCTCATTTACATGCCACCTTAACCTATCCAAACCTGATGTAACATATTTAACCTAACCTAACCTTATTAGGTTAGGTTAGGTATACCGTTCCTGATTTAACATAACCTATTCTAACCTAACCTAACCTATTCTAACCTATTCTAACCTAACCTAACCTAACCTTATTAGGTTAGGTCAGGTAAGGTATACCGTGCCTGATTTAACCTAACCTAACCTTATTAGGTTAGGTTAGGTCAGATCAGGTAAGGTAAGGTATACCGTTCCTGATTTAACCTAACCTAACTTATTCTAACCCATTCTAACCTAACCTAACCTATTATAACCTAACCTAACCTAACCTATCATTACTTTGTGGCTTACCTCTGCCATGTGTGACAACCATCCAAGGTTATAACTCCTTTGTGGCGGCCTCCCCTCCCTAATGAGACATCTGTAGATTAGGTTGGGCACAGAAGAAGGCCCGTAATGAGTAAAAGGAGCTAGTCTGAAGGGGAAGGCTGCTCGGATTGGAATCAGCCAACAGCTGTTGGCCATATTGGCGCGAAGGGAAGGTCTCATCATCGGGAACGAAGATATAATCTTGAGGAGGAGACAATCCAATGTCGGATGACTTCAGGGGCCTCGGAAATGAATCGCTGAATTGCTACGCCTTCACTGCGGCTTTGGTGTTGGCATGGGAAGTGACTAAACGTCCGTGTTAAGGCGTCTAAAGGATCGATCTGTTATGCTGGCATTGACGTTTCAGGTTGCCCACACTCCAAGAGAGAATCGATGTGCTTTATCTGTGATATTCCCCGCTCCGCCAAATCCACGGAAATGACTCCCTCAACGGCCATCAATTTTGCATCTTCGACCCGTTCTTCTTTCAATGACTCCTGGTCATATTTTTCATCCAGACAGTACGGCACATTCTTACTGGACCTACTGGACGAACTGCTTATGTACTTGTATATGTTCTGCAATCATCTTAGAGCTCTCTCCAAAAGTTTGTAACGAGAAGCAGCAGCCGGCGGGTTGCATGCAAACAATGTGCATGCCAGCATACAGTGTAGGACTCCCCAGATTAATCTTCTACAGTACTATAGAAAATTACAATGGGAGGGTTTACTGTATACTCCATCCGCCTGTAATATTGTCCAGGAGTCCTTTGAACCGTGAAAGTCACATTCACCATCAGAATACAGCTTCATGGAAGATTACTATAAATCCGCGGTTACACCTCCCGGTTTCACTGTTATGTACCTAGGGGAGCAAGTACTCTGATTACTATGTCGAAAAATGTAATCCGTGTACAGTCACGATCAAAAAGTAGGCGCATGTGTACCAACCGTTCGTTGTTTGTACGTATCATGTTCAGTACACGAAAATTCCGCTTCATAACCAGTCCACATTTTGCGTATGTCCAGAGAATGTTTGTGCTTATGCAATGGGACAGTCATTTTCGCGATATGATCGAGAGCTGTATGCAACACGGAGCAATATCCAATTCTGACTCTCTTTTTGTGTGTGTGTGAAAACGCATCAAAGGGACAGGAATGCGCATTTTTTTGTGTGTTTGTTGGAAGCCCTAGTTTTTTTTGCATAACAAAGGATGGCCCGGACCAAAATAACTGGGACTGACACGATTTTTCGAAAAACTGGGAGCCCGTTACAAATTCGCACCGCGCGCAAAATTCAGACATTACAAATACTGGGAAGCGCAATTATTACGCTGTCAGAATCCATCGTTTTCGAGCCGCAAAGTTGCGAGCTGCAAATCCTGTAATGAAGATTGATCGGGCTTAATGAACGCACATTGGAACCTTCCAAAAAAAAAAATGTGTGCGAAAATTTGGGTTGCCTCGACGGTGCAATGCTGGTCAAAGATTAATTGCTTGAAAAGTGTTTGAGCAGATTATGCCCAGCAGGTTGTAACAAGTCCCATTCGCATATATATGTTACAGTACAGCGAGTATTCCTCACCCTGTGCGAATTTCTCCATCAGCATGCGGATTTTGTTAGCCCCGCAGTATAATCTGGGGGCTGGCCTCGTAAACGGAGCTTCAGTAACTGTCGCGATTATTCTGGGTTTTGTGTATCACACCTTAGTGTGCCGCTAGCTGCCATGCTAATGCCTGCGGTTCTGGGCAACTGGGAACCCCTGGATATTTTGGTGGGACTGGCTGCGGGTACAACCCCAAGGAGGGACATGACTTTGGACATTATGCTGATTGTGCGTCGGGGCCCCGCAAAAGCGCCGTAATGTGGGCTTGGTCCGACGCCGACGACGCCAGTCACCAAGCACCGCCCCGATATCTCTTTCGCTTCGGGGGGTCTCATCTCCATGTTGGAGTCATGAATATTAATTAAAATTTTTTTTTCGAGTCCGATGAGAAGCGTCAGTGACGAGCCCTGCCTACAGGGGCGCTGACACGAAAATTAAAAGCCGATTAGATAATTTTTGGGATGCAAAAATTCGCTGCCGGACATACAGCTTGAGTCCGCAATTTTTCCGGATCACCTAACAGGGAGATGATAATTGACAAAGTTGAAGGTAAATGATGTCTGCCACGTATTGGTTGAAGCAAGACCTTAAAACATATTTTTAGTTTCAATTTACAATAGTAATATCCTGTTAGTAAAATATTCGCTATTATTAGGCATATTACGATCGCGTTTAGGTAATAATTTACTGTACACTGAGTTCTAATGAAAAGGAGCAAAATGACAATAGCTGATGTGACTCTAGGTAATTATTTACACTGGTTATAATATCTTTATGCGCTTCTTCTGTGCTTTATAACTGAATGAAAGATTTAGCCTGTACCATGTCTTTTCATGCAACTTTTATAAGAAAAAAAAAGTTTTGTTGAAAACGAAATTATGGGTTAGCTTAAAAGAAATTCTTTCGCGAAACAGAAAGTATTCCAAGTTTCAACCAATTTTTTCTCCTATAACAAAAGGAATGTTGCGCATTGTGTATATACTGTATAGGAACAGAATATTCATTCTGCCAACAAAAATTGGTGATTAAAATTAAATAATGGCAGCTGAGCATGAAACATTTAAAAGTGTTTTGAGAATGCATTGGTTCACTAGTGTATATACGTATTTTAATTAAGCAAGGTTTAAAACATGCACGACATTGTTTCGTACATGTTGAAAAACATGTAACCTTGCAAAATTAAATTTTCGACTACATGTACGATACTGGATAAAACAGTATAAGGCTTGTGCCATAATCAAGTCCGTTGTTCAGTAGTTGTCAGATGGCTTTACAAAGTTGACACAAGTAGAAAGTTGCATGTGCAAAGCCCTTCACAAACAATAGCAGGCGATGTAATGCACGCTGGGTAATAGGATTATCAGAGTAACATTATGACGCAAATAAGAGGACATGCAATACTGAATGATCAGAGTCACATTTTCACCTGGGAAAAATTCGAGTCTTATGAGACGGGAATATATTTAAAAAAAAATCATACCCTCGAAACAATATCCGACAGAACTAGTCGTGAGAAGAATGTTGAAAATATTTTAATGCATGTGTGTTCATGTACGTAGCATAATTAAGGAAAGGCAACGCCCTACATGCAGCTGCCTGTGTGGTCGATAATATTCTCACGTTAAGTTGGGCGTGTGCGAAACCACAGAATATCACGCCCTATAAATGAACTTACATTTTTTGTGGACATATTTAGAAAAAAAAAATATTCACTGGAATATTAGCTTCCAATATTAAGATCTAATCAGAAGTGACAAAATCGTGAATTTTATCTCTCCAACTATTACACCTTGCAACAACCCAATTCCTGCCACGTTTTGACAACCTTTCCCAGCATGTCATGTCGCGATATCTGGCCTCTCAGGTTCACGGACATTGCAAAAAAAAAGAAGAAGGGGGCGGGTAGGACTTTTGCCAAAAACTTTTGGAGCACGACAAGCTCCCCTTGCGCAACCCGAATTGTTCCTAGAAATCCATATTAATGTCGCGTGACAGAATCGGGCGCCAGTTTTGGCAAAGTGTGTACAAGTTTAGTTCCTGAAAAAAAAATATTGTTGGAAGCTTTGAAGTTATACCACAAGCTGCGGAAGACAAAAAGGATCGTCGTGTGCGGAGGAAAAGAGATTAATTCACTCTTCCTATAGATAACGTAATAACTATATAACGCTCCGAGTCTTTTAATCTTTTCGCGGAAAACTGACGGTTTTTGCAAAAAAAGGTGGGTGCATTTTTAAATATTTAAGACCGGTTTTTAGTGCTGTATACTTCTTGTATTCCGGACTTGAGGACGAGCTTTGAGCTTACCTCTTCCGTCAGCTTATTAAAAGCAGCTTTGCAAACTTTCGATCAACTTAAAACCCGGGCTTTGAAAGGCTTCCTCTTTCATTTTTTTTCTCTCTGCAAACCGTGGTCTACTAGCTAGAGTAGTTTCCTTGCCGAGCATCAAATGCATCTATCTAATCAGAAGAGGAATTAAAGGAGTTAGAATAATTTTCTCGAGAGCTGCCCTTTTGATCCTCTTGATGGGTTGTCTTGGATAATTATTAAACTCGGCTCGGTTCAACAGTACGAAGATATTTGTGCTAATGCGTCTGAATAATTGTTTTTTTCAAAAATAAATCGGTCGTTAAGTTCATTCTGTATGCTCCGTTTTCCTAATCAATGGGATTGACGAATTATATCTGAGAAACTTTTAAAGCCCAAATCTGCATATGATGAGCAGGAGTTGAGACCACGCAATATGCAAAACACTGGCTCTTTTTCTCCTCTTTCCGCGATCACTGCACCGCACGACCCACCTTTGAAGCTATGCAATTGCGAAACTGCAGTTTCATGCCAAAGTTAAAGCTGGCCTGGGGTTGAGGGAGGATGAGCAAATAGTCCCAACTTTTTAGCTCCGCACTTTGCGGAACCAGGGTTTGAGGCCACGTTGTACATAATTCAACGAGAAAGTGCGTCGATTTAGACTTGAAGCAACGAAGATGGTGTGTTCAACCTGGTTTATTATAGGCAAAACGTACAACCAGTATGACAGTATGACTTTAATGAGATGGCCCGCCGATTTACCACGTAGTATTATTCTTCGCGCATAGATGGCGCCTCCCTCTGCACACTTCTCAGGCCATGCGAGAGATAGCGGTACTATCAGGTCGGACAAACATCCGACGGAGAGAATAAGCCTATTATGAAAATGATAAGTGTGTGTGTTATTATAGTAATAAAATCATTACTTGTATAATAATTTGACCCATGGCTCCTTCATAATGTAGAGTGTCATTAAGGATCGCAACCATCTGGTGTTAAGGCAATAAATCAGGGAAGCTAGTATATGGCTTCAACTCTAAGGTGCTCGTTTGATCGTTGGTTGGGGTTTGAGTGCAGCCGCGGTGACCTCGACGGGTTTGTGCTGTCACTTGTCTGGAGGAGTCGCTGCCAGACTCGGGAAGCCTCTCCGCACACGTCTCCAGGGCTTATTGGTGTGCCAACAAGAAGGCTCACAAGAGGAAGGAAGGAAGGAAGGAGACTTTGCTGGATCTCCCTCACTTGGCTTGCATGCATTTCACGTACCTACTTGGCAAGGCTTGTATACAGGAGGGGGGGGGGGAGCTCAAAGTTAGTTGGCAGCCATCTGGACATGGCGTTGGTTTTGTTTATGGCAATGTCCAAATGGCCTTAGTTGCCTCGACTCTCTCACACACACAAAAGAAAGGGTTCGTGGATTTAAAAGTGGCAACCACACCCAAGTGTTAGGTAAGGCGTGGCTTTGAAAGGGCTCTTTCGATGGGGGGCCGCTTCAAATTGATGAAGACAAGCACCACTCCTCTTCCGATTAGCGCATCGCACCGGATCCTATTCATCTCATTGTTGCTCCAGACTGGATCGGAGGGAGGGGGGGGGATGATGTAAGGGTCGTCTTATGGGTCACGTGCACGCCAAATTAATCACAGGGTCTAGCCATTAATCTCCTCCCGTCCATGTATATGCACACACAAAAGAGAGGGGGGTCCGCTTTTCACACAAAAGTTGCAGGAAACTTCCAATTACACACTGATCTGGATCCATTTTCTTCGGGTGAAAAACATTCTTCTTTGGTATGTTGGTTCCATGGGGGGATAATAATAAGGAGCGAGGTGTTTGGCATCTCGAGCCTGTTTACCGCCAAGAACTCAATTCGCTCTTTGCCCATCCGAGCACGTACCTTATAGGCATACCCCCCCTTCTCAAAATTGGTTCCTTGCCATCCCCGTTCCCTTCTCAAGAAAACGCCAGGTGGGTCCACCTACGCAGCATCTTCAGAGGATGTATTCACCCCGCATGCCTTAGCAGGGCTAGAAATAATAAACGCCACGTCTTGCCTAATGTTTTTCTTAAAATTTAAGAAGGGTCGCTTTGAGACGTTCTCTTCTACGTATATAAGACGGAAGATCTTGGCTGTCGATTGTCGCGCGCGGGCATAAACAAGATTGGGAAATCACAGCGAGCGTGATTCGAGTAGACTTTTTCTCATTGGATAGCGGGAAATGAGCCTGACAAACCCGATACGACACGATGCGATTGTTGATTGTTGTCAATCTCATTTCCCGTTGCCAAGGAATCTGATTTAAACGCGGTAAGTTGACCATGGAACATATTTTGGTCACCCTGAATCCGAATCCGAAAACAGTTTGTCGATATATCTTGCGGTTTAGGCTCTGATACCTGTCCACAGACAGACGGACACTATTTCGTGGAGAAAAGGTCTTAAATATTGAACTTCTTCTTAGCAAAATGTTAAATAATCGAGAGGGGAATTCCAGGTGAGCAAGAGAGGTTCCGTGAAAGTGATTTTCTCCGCACTTGTAGAGATTAGGAAATCGGCAGACTTTTCGCTACATTTTATCCCGACGCGAAACAAAACTAGTCCCCTGGAAAATGGAAGGAAAAAAAGGGGAAGGAGGAGGGCTTGCTAATGAAGCACCTTGGCAAAAGTGGCTGTAGGGAGAGGTAGGAATCTACAAAATGACCCTCTTTTTTGGAGGAGTCCAAAAGAGAAAAGAGGAATCCGTTTTTCTCAAGCTGGGGCTGGCTGCTCATCTGTAGTCAAGACGGTATTTCAGGCAATGTCGTCTCATGTAATTGGACGTAATCCTAAGGTAATCGCGGAGTAATGGATGAAGACAGGCCGAAATGGAGTGGAGGAAAAGTTTGAGGAGGTTGAAGAGGGGGGGAGCTTGAGCTGGATTTTTTTTTTGATCAGATCAAAAGTGAGAGGCGGCCAGACTTGTGTGCGAAATCCGATCCCTCCTTATGGGCTAGCTGGAGGATCCCATCGGAAAATAGCCACCATGATATTAAGCTGGATGGTACCCTCCCAGCCATGAAGTCATCCCCACCACTGCGTCCTGGGCAAGAGCTCCACAGATTGCAACACCTCCCGCATGACATGTTAAACCTGGAATTAAATTGTACCAAACAGCCACGTGAACTTGTGTGCCACTACGTGTAATTAAACTAGTTGCCAGCATGTCTGTATGCGTCCCCCGAGCGTTGTGAATATACGAGGGGGTATCTGTAACACTAAAATTTAACTGTTGAAACAGAATTCGAGTTAACAGTGTCTTTTCTGTTCTGTACGAAATGTACAGTCCCTTTTGTATTGTCCGTGGTCCTGTTTCAGGCTTGCTGGAGTTTTCTCCTTGATCTCTGTTCTGGCCTGTGATTGGGCCAACCGCGTCGCAATGGCTGATCCGATTGATTCGGCCGCCGTTTCTGTTGAGGCCTAATTAACCAAGGTAGCATCAACTTAACGGAACTGCTTACAAAGCGAGACACCACGGAAAGATAAACAAGCCTTTCCTGCTTGCCTGAACCTTGTTCTTCGGGGAGGTTTTGCGGCCTGGAATCCCTCCTTCCCTTTAAGTCTGCTTGTGATGGGAATAAAGGAGCAAGAGACGACTGGAATGACAAAATGTGATAAAAGGAGAAACCCGAGAAGACTTAAGGCCAAACACACACACAGCCTCCCCAAACCCTCCCCCCGAAAAACGAGGGTTTGGCCGATTTTCCACCGATGCGAATTACCCTCGCGTTTTCTGCCCGGCCGGATTCTCATTTCCTTGTTTAAACTGCTTATGCTGCCGGCCCCTCCTCTCCTTTTTTTGTGTCTCTCTCGCCCATTCTTCTTTACCAAGGGATTTCAGTTTAAGTTTCAGGACCTGGAGGGGATGCTGCTTCAGGGGGTTGAGTCACGCAAACCAAAGCCTAATTGCGGAAAATCGGCCCCGTTTCTGCCAAACATTGCGGAAAAAAGAGTGTCTCACCTGATAATCGCACAGTGGATCGTAGTTAGAAAAAGTAAAAAAAAATCTGCCAAAAATTGCAATCCACATTTTTATTACTGTTCGTAGTAAATTTAGTTCAAAAAAAATAGTCACGAAGCAGTAGGAGAACACGCTGTAATTGAGGTATAAAGTGGATTAAAATCCAGCCATTTGACAGCCTTTCCTTTGATGCTGGCTTCAAAGTGTCGCCGGAAGAAATCGAGTTGTTGGAGCAACATCCCGTGTGTAAATATTGTCAAAGTAGAGAGACCTATATGTATAAACCGAGAGGGCTACGCACTGTACCAGAATTGTTCTGAGTTTTCGGCAACGTGCAGCTCTGTGCGGCCTGAAAAGAGGTTGCGTTGCGGGGTCCAAAAAAAGCCCTGGCAGTATACGGGGCAATGAATATGCCTCCAGTATGCAGTAATAATGAGATTACCGTTCCTATATAGCAGACCGCAAGCCTCAAAAGCTTCCCAGCGCATTGTCACAAAGTACCAAGGCATTACTACCTCTTTTTTTAAACTCTGGAGAGAGAGCTTTACCTGCTAGCTAAACGTTTTATACGTCAGTTGCACCTACAGACCAATGTGGGTTTGCGTAACTGAGGCGACGTATGTGGAAAGCATTATTTTTTAAAATTCTAGTCATTACCCGTAATACTCTGAAAATGTTGCACATTTTCATCCATGATGTAAATAGCCTACTTCGTGTTAATCCGCAGATTAGTGACATTTTCAGCGAAATTTTTCCTGCGAATGTAAAATAATTTTTTTGCTATTGTATCAAATATGAACTGAATCTAATAACGAGTTTGGCAATATTTTACACGACTGTACAACTTGCATTTTTTTGGCCAATCCAGCCCATTTTCTGCCATCCTACTATATAAAAAATGGAAGTTTCGCACAATATGATTAGGGTCGTGTTTTCTTTCAACTTTCCTGGCCTTATAGCCATAATCGCATTATGCAGATGCGTCTTTTTTTTCGTAAATCGGCAAAACAATAACTGGTGGCTGCCACAAAATGTACAATAACGCATGAGGAAATCGCACACACTAAAAAAAACAACTCGATCCAAATCTGTCTTTATGATTGTGTGCCTAACTGATTTTTGATCGCTTGGTCGTTTCAAGCCCCGTGGATTCCGTCAACCATGAATATCGCGCCCAGTCCACCAAGATTTTATTGAGTGTGTCATATACTCCCTTGGGTACCCAAAAAAAGAAGCTTTTGTTAGCAAAACATCAAGCATCAGCTCGCAACGTAGCGGAAGTTATGAGTATTTCCCGCCTTTTCGGTGTTGCAAGAGATGATTTAGGTCCGCATAAACACCCCCCTGCTTTTCCCCTTTTTTTCCCTATCTTTTTATTTTTTTTACAAAGACTTTTTTTTATCTGGCGGACCAGGCCGAGCGCCTCGTAACCGATTGTTTCACGACACGGGCAATCTGAACACACGGGGAGCGGTAATCGGATAATCAATGACACAGGGCTTACGATCACGAAAGGAGAGTTTGGCCCTTCCCTTGCGAATATAACCATTTTTTTCTCCGTTATTTCTGCCTGGAAGATTTTGGATACTGGGTTATCCGGGATGCTTATTGGCTCCCGGATAAACCCAGTTTTTTTTTGCGGGTTTGGTTGTTGCCTGGGCAAAAGATTATGGCCTCCTGTTTTCGCGGTCGTTTTGAGGTTTAATAGTCGGCCGTATAAGCGACCAGGCTCCCAAGAATATTAGCCGCAGTAAAATTTGCTAACGTGTGATTATTGCCCGGAGCAGTCATAAGGAGGAGAATATCACTCGATGACAAAGTTTTGTGTACCTTCTGGGTTTACATTAATTTGTGTCGGTGCTTCATGAGTTTTTGCAACTAAAAAAATTTGACTAATGGAATTTCAAAAGCATTGACAAGATGACGCAGGTGGCCTACTTGTGGGTGTTTGGGAATGGAATTTCGAGTTAGACAAAAACGCACCCAGCAGGGGAGGAGGACCTGACCATAAATGAGTAGGATAAGCGGATGATATATTGCGGCTAAAATGGGAGATTCTAATCGCATGTCACACAGTTACTGGTGTAGCAATATGAAACTGTCCGTCCCCTCGTAATACGTGAGTACATGGAGAGTGGACGCAGACAGTTTGTCATGAGCTTGGATTCGAGTTGTGGAGGGGGGAAAAAAATCAGTGATTTATTCCCCAACGAGAGTTGGCATCTTATTTCTGCCAGAAGTCAGTCACACCCTCCTAATTTTTTTGAAGGCAAAAAAATTGCAATTTTGTAGCCGGATTGTTTTTCTGGAGCAACCGGTCTTAATCCGATGCCTTCATAATCCGAATGAGCTAGGCGTGGCCTTGTCTGGCTCCCTAGGATTACCCACCCCTACCTTCTTTGCAGTTAATTATCGAAGGCGACAAACTCTACTTTGCCTCCCGTTGCCAAGTAAATTGCTTCATTCATCTTGTTTTTCACCTGAACTATTTCATGGTGTTCGGAAACTGATCGTTACACTCCCGCGAGAGTATGATTTGTGCGTACGTGCTTATAATGCACTAAAAAAAATTACAGCACCCTCTTATCGCCCTGATTGTTGTTATGGGAACCACACCCTGGCATTTTTTGTGTGTACATCAACAAGTAGGTTATAATTTGCGAGTTTCAACAGACGATCCGTTATCAGTTTTATAGGTACCTTCCACACCTTTAATGCACGGGAGTGATTGGAACGAATATTTTCTTCAGCGTAACGATGCGAGCAAAACCAACCACCTTCTTACATATATAAAGCACAAAGTTTGTCTGTATGCCTGGGCTATCTTTCCCACTTCAAGAGTACCGAGAGTGATGAAACTTGCCACACTGATTGAGGGGAAAATCCGAAAACTGCACTTGTTAAAGTCTATCCAAATTTAGGATTTTTGTTTTGTTTTTCATGATGTTTGATCAATCACCTTGCGAACAACGGGTGTCCTGCTGGTTGTTTTATAAACTGAATAATATCGGAGCACCCTGTACCACTTTACACTCGAACCAGAGAGGTCGTAACCCCCCTTTTTTCTGCCTTTTCGCAGATTCGACACTCCGATTGTCATCCGCAGAAAAAAATATATATAAAGTTCATCCACCTTTGGATATCGCTTCCAACGTTATTGGCATGCATAACAGCTCCTCTCTGGCTCCCCTGCGCAGCCATATAAAACTTCACACAGCCTTCGAATAAAAATCACTCAGATCAAAAAGTACGTTCCCTGGCATCGCTTTTCATCTCTTTGACACCCCTGCAAGTCCATATGCATTTCTCACATTTTGCACAGCAGGGTTGGTCGCGGCCGGGACCTAAAGTGAGTTTCGATTCACCTTGTACTTTCAGTTTCTATGGCAGCTTCTCATTCAGCCCCTTGGTTTTAATCTGTAAACTAAAA
This sequence comes from Catajapyx aquilonaris, assembly GCA_000934665.2. Taxonomy (NCBI): domain Eukaryota; kingdom Metazoa; phylum Arthropoda; class Diplura; order Dicellurata; family Japygidae; genus Catajapyx; species Catajapyx aquilonaris. The sequence continues at coordinate 18,842 of KZ538804.1, read as the reverse complement.
GAGATCTCGGATGAAAGAGCATGTCTTAGCAGCAGTACAGGGAAATGTCTGGCAATCCGATTTGAACCCCTATAGGAAAAGTCTCCCTTCATTCCTGGGTCCTCCTGATTGGTTGTAGTCCAGAGTTGGGGGGGATTCCCAAAGCACCGCTACCGACTCTAATAGGAGCAGAATTCTACCTCCTTTTCCCTTGAAGCAGACTCCTTCTAGAGCTATGATTCCAATTCGCTTCAAGATTTTTCTCTCTTTTTTTTGTTGCAAGTTGCGATTTCTTCAATTCGCATGTAAAGTGCAGCCTGGAGAAGAGTGCTTTTCCTTGGCGATTGCATGGGTGCAAGTAGTGTGTAGATGACATCCATTGGAGGAGATTTTTTTCCTTCACAAGCCGTAGATGCTGATTGGGTGTTGTTGCCGGCTCAGATTTCGCGACAATCGAGAAGTGTCACAACCTTAACTACAGGAGCCCGGAGGCTTAATTTCGTCAAAGTGGAAGCGAAAGGATGTGTAGTTAGTGAAATTGCTGAAATCAGATTTGGGTTCAGACTAGCGTCGTTGTCGATGGGTCGTACAGATGCACCAATCAGCACGTGCAATGTTTATAAGTAACGAAAATCAAAGATTGAAAAAAAAAGTATTCTTCGTGTCATATCCAGGCCAAGGTTTTTTTCCCCAAGCCATTGGAGTTGTCTCTATAATATTTCTTTCCATTCCTTATGTCCGAACGTGTTCGATGGGGCTGGACACGCACATCAATCACTTTCCTTTGTGACTTGGTCCGACTTGGTGACAAGGAAAAGGGGATCCGGGCACCCCCGAAAAGTGACTGCGGACAAAAAGGGAACAATGGCCGTCCGTCAGATTCACGTATGCAAATGATCGGTCCCTTCTTTCTTTTTTTTATATGGCATGTGTGTGGGTGTGGGTGCATTGAAACGCGTACCTGTATTTTTTGGGGGGTGAAATCGATCCGGATCGAAGAGGAGGCCTACATTTGTTATCTGTCAGGTCGCTTCTATCTTCTAAGCAGCGCGCGATGAAAAATTCTGCTGGTAGGCTTGGATATGACAAATTATTATTTTTGTTGTTGTTTCAGGGGGGAAAAAATATACCCATGGTGGCATCCATGGTGGCCATTAGACAGCGAGGTAGTGGCTGGAAAGAGATTGGCAGCATGGAAGGCCAGTGACGTGTCCTGTCTCGACCACTTTGACGCCTGTGTCAAGGCTCATGGTCAAATGCACACTGAGTTCAACCTCGCGGAAAAATGCGCAAGCTTTTTTTTTTTTTTGCGTGTATCACGGGTATGTCAAAAGCCGCATCCAATTTTTACCAGCTTACATTCAGCTAAGTTTATAGCCACGAAAAGTAACTACTTAAAATAAGCTGCTACGTATACAGCCACTAAATGCAACTAACACGTAGCTAAAATAAGCAGGTACGTATGTAGCCACTAAAATAAGTAGCTCAATCGAGCTCAATACAGGGTGGTCCAAGTTCAAGTGTCGTTTTATAACGGCGATTAATAGCAGTGATTTTGCGATGACGTAGCAGCGACGCGTAAAATGTCCCACTTCGGCGCATCTTCGGCGCAATCGAAGTGGGCAACTTTACACGTCGCTGCTACGTCATCGTTAAGCGCTTCTATTAATCGCTGTTATAAAACGACACTTGAACTTGGACCACCCTGTATACAGCCAATAAAGTAGCTGTTTAAATATGCAGTTAAACTATATCCACTGAAGTACCGGTAACTACGAGTTAGTTAAAATATAGTTAAAATAACTGATAAGCTACCGGTAGTTTATAGTCACGTAAATAAGCAGCCAAGTCACTGCCACTAAAATAACTAGTTGAATTAATCATCTATGTTTATGTGAGCCACCAATGTTGTTGCTTAAACAAGCGGATAAATATAGCCATTAATAGTAACTGCTTTGAATAAGCAGCCAAGTGTATAGCCACTTATGGTAACTACGTGTAGTTAAACCGAGTTAAACCAATCATCTAAGTATAGAGCCCCTAATGCACCTGTTTAAATACGCATTTAAATATATAGCCACTAAAGTAACTAGCTGAAATAACAAGCTAGTTTATAGCCACCAATGTAACTGCTTCAATGAACAGCTAAGTCACAGCCACTAAAGTAACTAGTCAAAAATAACAAGCTAGTTTATGGCCACCAATGTAACTGCTTAAATGAACAGCTAAGTTATAGCCACTAAAAGCAGCTCTTAATCAATAAGCTATATGGCAACTAATGTAACTGCTTAAATGAGCAGATAGGTTATAGCCATTAAATGTCTAAAACAGGTAGTTAAAAAATAAGCAGATATGGGCCAAATGTCGCTTCAGGAGCCAAAATGGCGGCTTCCATGCTGTTGACCACACCTTTGAAGCGCTCACTTGGAAATACTGTGCGATAACCGTGGTTCCATTTGACTGGCCTTTTTTGCTCGGTAAATACTTGGAGTAAACACATTGCGCATGCGCCTATTTGTTAAAAAAAACCTCGGGGATTCCCCCTTGTTCCCCTGGAGGCATCCAGATTAATTAGTATAATGACGCATTGACACCTCTCTCTCCCTCCCCCCTTCCTCTCTGTCTATCTCTGGAAAAGTCCAATCCGCATAATCCGCGTTGATTACTGCAAGGGGAGGTGGGGGTTGGGGGGTTCGTAGATTTTGGATAGGAAGTAGAGAGGGGGAGGGAGGGACATGAGGGGGTGGTGGGGGTTGGGTTGGGCTAGGTTGTTCTGGCCTTTTGATCTGGTTTGATGGAGTCGAGGCCTGGGCCGCCTCCACTGTTGGAATTTCACTCCAATTTCTGCAGAGAGTCCCACTACTCATCCTGGTTTTTCCCTCCCCCTCCCCTCCAGGGCTAGCCTCCCCCTCCCCCCTCCAAAACCATCACTTGGATTCAATCCCACAGGATGATGGACGGTTAAGGAGCTTATCTGGCGTCCGGGTTACCTCCGGGACTCAATACAGAGATGGCCACAAAATGAAGGCCAGCCCCAGAGTGGACTTTGGGAATCAAACAGTCCCGGTTGGGCCTATATATACCCAAGTCCACAGTTCCAACAGGGAAAAGGATTGTTGAATCTAGAAACCAGCTGAAAACAAAAGCAAGCGTGCTTATTTTAATCAGTTATTTTGTTGTGTTCTATTGATGGATACAAGGTTGTTTGGATTTGGGCAGTGCACCACCCTGTACTTTGTTACACCCTAAAGCGGAGCTTGGGGGTATCTATGGTTGGATGAAGTGTACACCACACAAGTTCGGGTGGGCCAAACCCGTGTGCGTGGAGTTTGCCATGCGGAAATAAAGCAGGTAGAGAGAGAGAGAGAGAGAGGCCTGGCAACATTTAGTCAGAAGAGGAGGGGGGGAGGAGGAGCAAAAGGGAGGGAGGGAGGGAGGGAAGAGATTCCCCTGGCAAATTCCTGAAATGATTAATGTGCTTGCTCTCACCCGAAGCGTGTGATGAGCATTACTAGGCGCCAACTTTGTGAGCCTCGCGTTTTCAATGCGCTGCTTGCCTCACTGCCTGACGACCAGCCTTGTTTCGCAATGTTTCAATCATTCAGTTCATGCCAAAAGCTGCCAGGAGTAAAAGCACACACGGCTATAGTTTGGCTCTTAGTGAACTGTATACAGCACACACGAGGTATTTTAAAAAAAATGGATGCATTTAATAAGCAAAATATTGCGACTCGATAAGACAAGTTTGGCAAATCACGCCGATGTGATTCGAGTAGACTTTTTCTCGCTGGGCAGTGGGAAATGAGGCTGACAAACCCGATACGATTCTGATAGGACAACTGACATGTTGTCACCGTCGCTGAGGAAATCTGCATGTATATATTGACCTTGCATGTGTACCTGAAAAACCATAAGTGGTTGGTCACCGGAAGTTGACCATGGAACCTATTTTGGTCACGCTGAATCCGAATGTCTCTTGCGGCTTAGGTCCTGATACCTGTCCACAGACGGACGGACGGGCAGAGCCGTTCTGTATAAGACTCTTTTTCGATGAGAAAAAGTAGTTTTTTTAAAACCCTTCCTTTTTTTGCTTCATTTACATGCCTCAGGGCCTCTGGGAATATCATACACATCATGCTGCATAAGTATGTTGCCTGTCGCATTTTTTTGAGAAGGCCTCAGGTGTTTGAACATCTCCGTTGCAAGTTTTATTATACGTCCGTCTTTTTTCATGCGGGTCTGACATGTTTGTGCGTTTCATCTATACATAAACGAGGCTTCTCAAATTTTGCATATTCCAGCTTACCTTGGCTCACTTCCGGCAGGTTCGCAAAAAGCGTGTTGTAATATTCAGAACCCTCGCGATCATAATGATCTCAAAGCACTTGTTTTTCAGATTACTACTGTAATGCCAGTCCGTCTTATGCACTTACGGACATGCTAAAAACGGATTATATATTTTAATTATTTCTTTTATGAAACGAGAGAGTCTCCAGAGGGGTTTGTCAGTATTCTGTCCACTTATATTCGGATGCTTAAGCCTCACTTTGTTCTCCGTTGGCTGAACCTAATTCGGAACCAAAATCATATACGCGATAGTTGCATATGCCAAATTATCCGCAAAAGCCCCCCCTAGGCCTTTTGTATGTTGCAGATACCTGCCCCGAATTTTCGCTCGATATAAACATTTATGTGCGTAAAACCGCTAACCGCAGTTTTATTTTCCCAGAGGTTGGCACGAGTGGGTGGTACAAGCGGCACTGTAATTTGACGCATATTTTTCATCTCGCTTTGTAGTTTACCACCTTTATTCCTACATTTTTTGTCCAGAGGCCTATATTTTTGCGACGAATTTTCAGTTTTTGTTTTAAAAAAAAGCCGGGAGGTAATTCCAACCTTGGGGCGCGATTGTTGTCGCTTCGGCTTCATTATACTGAGGCTTTGGCTTTGTGGACTTTCAGGGCATGAGATGTGTTATACATGTTTCAAAAAAGTGGGGTTTTATACCGGATGAACAAAACGTGTGTACTGCTGGGGATCAAATATTTGTACATAATGTGCGGTGAAATAATTACATAACACGACATTTTCATATTGTACACTGCAATGAGACCTGCTTCTTAATAAGAATGTGCAAATAGTTGAGCGGCATATTTCGAGAGCAAGTGTAATAGCCCCTTTTGATCTGTAATGAGGAATTAGATGCGTGACACTCCTCCCCTGTTCATTCCCTTTTCTCTCTCTGTGAAAAGTGCCCGGAGGCAAAAGATCAAAGAAATGAACCTGCTTTTGAATGAGCGAAAAGGACACGAAATGACATGATCTTCCTTCCAACCAAAGGTCCCCCCCTCGATTTTGCCTCCCCCAATTTTTTTTATGTTCAGTCCCAAGCTCTTGGGAGCCTAGTAGTTACAGGTCTAATTTGATTAATCAAAGATGAAGCTCTCGGGAGCACCCCCAAAATTCCTTTGTGGATGGTCCTGTAACAATGGCGCATTTTTTTGTGTCGCGAAATTATTGCAGCATCACACAGTCCCTGTAGCTCTCTCTCTATATATATGCGAGAGAAGGCTTGACCGCATCAGCCCCACCTCGCTTTGCAATATTCATGCTTTCCGCCCTGATGAATATGGATCCGCACTTTCCGGTATAATCGCCACACTGATTGCCCATTTTCATGAGAAACAAGAGCCCTTTTAATATGTGGCCGGTCTGAGTACGTGGTTAATAAGGAAGCCATCTTTATTATCCTTACGCTTTTTTAATTTTTTTTGCGCTTTTCATTATTACTGCTGTGCTTCTATTCATTTGAAATTCTCAATCCAATTAAAATCGGCCTTGAGATGTCCCCACCTCACAATCCGGAATTCCGCACAAATGAGGAATTCTGACCCACCCCAAATTTGATTGCCACCCACTGGTCCAAAGAGAGAAAGGGGATCCATGCAGAATTCATCAGGAGCTGACTTCCTTAATAATACTGCGGTCCACTCAGTGTTTAGGTAAATGAGGGGAGTCTTGATAGGTATAATTTCGCGGCAGACAACCAGACGTGTTTTGCAAGGCAAATTTTCGCACATCTGCGATCTTTGCTGCACTGCCTGGATGGCTTTTATGCCGTCTTCTTGTTTTGGAAGGAAGTACAGGGTATGCAAAAAAAAAGAGAGAGGAAATCACTGCAAGGAGCTGATAAAAATACTCTAACTTGTCTTGTTGAAGCGATGAGCAACGGATTTTGCACAGATTTTGCGCGGTTGACTCGTCAAACACCAGAGGCGAATCTGAGGGGGGGGGGGTGAATATTTCACTCTGGTTGCTGCTAATGCGATTCGCAGTTTCGAGGGAAACATTGGGACAACAGAAATTTCTGAGAGAGACCGGGATTTTGCACTTTGCGAAATTTTGGCTTCAGTGGTCCAGTAAGTGCAAGTTTGAGGTGCTTGGTAAAAGGGGCTTTTGTGATGAGCTCTAGGGATAATCCATTTGCCTTGTCCGTCCTGCAGTTCTCCGCTTTTACATATCGCATAATTCAGACGGCTGAGTTTCTGTGTCCGCCGCCGGCTGGCACCGTTTCATATTGTACTTGTACGTGTGTCTTTTCATTTGAGAAGCCTCGCCTTATTGGATCCGACTGGTTTCACACCCTGCTTCATCCCCAGCTAAATTGAAATTAATACCGCGGGGATAATGATGGAAAGTCCCACCCAATATTTCCTTTTTTATTATGGTAGGGAGTCCTGCTTTTTGGAGCGATGCCATTGTTTGCGATAATCGTACCCAGTGGAAATGCTGAATTGGCATGTTTAAAGTTAGCAAAGTTTTCCTATTGTGCTGGTCTCTTTTCCCCCCATAGAAGCTTCATAAATGGCAATGAATGTTTAATTTAATCCACCTATTTGACACGAATTTTTAAGCTTTGATTTTTACCATGGTGTATACTGTACATTTTGCTAAATTGTTGCTTTCCTGTAAACGTCAGATTAGTGAACACTGTAAATTTTATATTCAAAATGCACTCGACCAATTAAATTTAATGTACTGAGTTCTTCGCTTTGATTTGACGGCTTTTTTCGTTATTTGGTAATTGAATTATTGAACCGGGTGCAATGATACTTTTCTTCCCAAAGGAATGTTTTTATTCATTTATATATACCAGCGAGGCCAGTGTCCCTTACAGGGATTTTTCCACATGGATTTTCTACATTATTTACAAGAAACTGTATACCGCACAATCCGGCTTTAAACAATCTAATCAAGAAGAGTAGGAAAACCGAAAGAGGAAACGGAATTAGGTACGTAAATAAAATATACACGAAGCATCTTTACAGTGCGATGTACTACTTTGACCTTTTTTTTCTTCGTTTTTTTTAAACAAAAGTATTATACAGTAATTTCGGGGTCGCGATGTCCGAACAATAACCGTGCACTAAATAGTACAGATTTTCCCAGATTAATCCGCCGTAAATTTTAAAGCACTCGATGCGGGCGATTTTGGTCAACCGCCCTGAATATTCTGGCTACGCTTCGAAACGAGCTCGTTTCGGGTGGCGGTGATGGCAAAACATAAATGAAATGCAAGTATTCCGATGGTTTCATAGTAATCGCGTCGCACCGAATTCAGTCAATCAAATATTGCAGCGCAAACCCAGGTGACGTTGTTGGAGGGATATGGTCCTATATGTATTATATGCGGGTCTGGTCATACACAATTACAACCGAGCCGTGATTTGTTATTGACATGTGTCTGTGAAATATGTTGGATCGGACCATTGAAAAAAAAACTATGATGGTGCACCAACGTGTAATACATTTTGAGCTCGATCTTGCAGGATCCATGCAGATGGCTGCGGGCATTTTTTTTTTGTGTGTGTGTGTGTGCGGTCTGATTCTCTCCCCAAAAATTTTCGAGCGTGAGCGACGTCTGCTGCCAATAGTACTTGACCCACATGAGCGCAACATGCACCATATTTGGACTGGAAGCAAACAATACACTGCATGGAACAGCCTGTTGTATGCAGCACAGCCGCAGTCCCTGGGAGAAATCAAATATGATTTTGAATCCTGCCCATATTTTCGCAGTGTAAATTTTGGCACGCGATTCATGTGTCGGAATGGCAATGAGTACATGCAGCAGTGTGGTGGTTTATATACAAAAAACGGCGTATGACGTCCCTTTGTGTTTGCGGAGTAATCAAACAGCTTAAATGTTATTTGGCTTCCGATATTTATGCGCTGATAAAAAGAATTGGAGTGAATAACTGATTGTGTATGGGGCATATACACCGATCCGTTTGGCACATGAAATCATCGTTAATAGTGTATAAAATTTGTTTTATGGACAGCCTACCGTCCTGCTGGGTAATTGGATGTAATTGCTGGTTATTTTTGTTCCCAAAGGACACGCAATGATTTTTTTCCGGGGCAGTAAACCCCAATAACTCATGAACTGATAATGTTGTGACGCCGCTTGGAAAACGGCAATGCGGCATGTAATGCTAAATATTCGGGGATTTAACCGGATGCAAAAACATTTTTGAGCTTAATAGTACAAAATTAGTTGCTATATAGAGTGCATAGGTACTGGATGAATTGCATTGTTGGAATACTGGCCCCGGTTGGACATTAGTAATTAGGCCTATTTCAAAGCGTGGTTTGTTCTGTATTTAACGTTAATTTCGGGCTTTTCAACATCTCTCTTTCATGTCTATTAAAGGCTCGCAATTATAATGACCGAAAAAGTGCAGCCGCTATTACTGGTTTTATCGATATCAAATAATGCATCGAACAAAATGATGGCTGCAGGGAAATATGTATGTATATGTAAATAACAGCGTCAATTTAAAATTTAACCACGCCACATTTGCACGAATATTTTGCCTTGTTACAGTGCGCAATAATAATAACAACACTGATTCATTACATAAAAGGCATGCCAAATATACAGGGTGGTCCATTCTGATCCGGAGTAAATTATGACGAATTAGTCGCTCAAGTAGATGAGTTTAAAATTCAATTAATCAACCTCAGGCCCGCCAGCCTTTTGCCAATTTTTTCTAGTTTAAAAATTGTACGAATGATTTTTTTTTGCAATTAGTAGTTATGATCACACTGTAGCAAAATGTGGGCGTAGGATTAATGCAATTATTAAAAAAGCGCCGCGTAAGTATCACCGAAAGTTAGCAACATTACGAGTAATTTCCAATGAAACACAGCACTTAAACGAACTTCAATGCAATTCCTCGACTCCTCTTTTTTTTGGCGCTTTAACGTTACAAGAATGGACGCAACTTCCAGCTGGCTGTGTCTGGTCCGCGACAAGGGAGCCAAAATGGAAGCCAGAACAAACAAGTCTTAAAGAAACGAGCAGAAGAGGAAGCCCCCCTTTCTCTCTCCTGCATCCCCCCCCCCCAAAAAAAAGGAACCAGAAAAAAACCCTCTGAGCTTTGAAGAGAGGGAGACGAAATAAGTGTTTTTGTAGAGAGAGTCAGCAGCCGCAGGGCGTCTTTGTTTAAGAATAAACTGACTTCCTTCCTTCCTTTTCCAAATCCAAACAAACACGCGGATGCAAATGACGCATCTCTTGTGTCCACCTTGATGGAGAGACCCCCGGGCCCACCCATAAATTCGGGGGTCCCCTTCAGCAGCAGATGAGGACCATCCTTTCCCCCCCTTCCAAAAAGAGAGGGGGGGCCAGACCATAGTAATCATCCCTTGAAACTGGCAGCCGGATTGGTTTTTATACAACCCCCCTGTGGTCCTCTCAGAGGAGACAATTTTGGCAAATCGGGCCCGTTTGAATGCCGAGCCACGGGTCCTTCCTGAATGCTGTCCACTCCCGCACTGGAAGATTACGGGAGGACCACCTGGAAAGAAGAAAGAGATTTTGGGATGGGGGGGAAAGGCAAAAGGGAGATAATCCGCAGATGCTGTCCTGCCCACAAATTACAGGACCCCCGCTTGTGTCAAAGGAACTTAGCAGGTGTCACACTCCGGAGTGGATTTGGACTAATGAGGAAGCTGCACAGGGTGCTTCATTATGCAAGCAAACATTTCTGTCCTCCAAGGGCAGCACACACACTCACACTCATGTATGTGCTCCTCATTGTGCCTTTTGATGGCTTTGCAGGCAAGAGGGTCGTGCCTTTCGGATGCTGCGTTCTCTCAATAGACACACCGGAATGCGCCTCTCTCAACTTGCATGATGGGCTTCTCTTTTCATGCATTTTGGGCGACGCACAAGTTGACAACTTTTCCGCAACTGTCGTGTGCGCTTCCTTGCGTAACACTCGTTCCCCAAATACTTGGTTGTGACGTGTGAAGCCCGGAAACACAACTGCTGCCGACAGCTTTATTTTCTCGCGTTTTTTTTGGTGTGTGTGTGTGTGTGTATATACACAGCTGAATTACTTGTGTTGGACTATAAACACACCCTTTTTCTTTCAACACTCCCCGACCTACGATGTTTTTTTTTGTGTGCGTTGAGTGACAAAAGAAAATGCCGGCTGAAAGTTTTTTCTTGCCTGCAATCCAGCCTTTTGAAGGAAAGATCCGGGCCAAAGATTTTTCGAGTTCTGCAGACAATGCTGTCATCCAAGCTTAGTTAATACCCGTTCACAGGCTGGCACGCAGGACGCCAAAAGGCTAAAGAGAGCAAAGGGTGAAGGGCACAGTTTGATTGTATAAAATTTTTGTGTATATTCAATTGAACGCAAAAACTGCATGCCACGCTTTTAATTGATAACATCCGGTACACCCCCGAGTAAACGATCTATCTTGTGAGGTGCAACCCATCCTGTGGGTATAACGCACAAGACAGGTCGCGTGAGAGATGGGGGAAGGAAATATTTTTGGTGCATCTACTGAGGTGACCAGTGTGACCTCCTTCGTGCCTGCTCATGCAAATGGAGGCTTCTCCTGCCCAAGGAGTAAATGATTTGCATACAAGCCCAGGCCCCAAGATGGTTATCCCTGCGTGCCAGAGCGTGAGGACCAATTAGCCTCTCTCTCTTCCCATTCCACGCCCACATGTACACATGCGAGGGAATCTTTTCTGTACAGGGTGTTTCGTAATTTCAGGGGATGGGACAAGGTCAACTTTCTTTACACACATTGTGATACTACAGGGCGATAAAATCCGGAGAGTTTTGTTGTCAGATTGAGCTTGGTATGGTCCTTTATGGGATTAGCAAGTTGTAATCGAGTTGTCAAGTCTGGTTGTGAATCCCCTCAGGCCAGCTAGTCAGCCAGGAAAAGCCGCAGGTCGCAGTTACACCATCGCCAAAGTGCATTACACCAACAGGTCTCCAGGTGTCTATCCAAAAAGCTATCGACTTAAAAAAAACTAATTCAATCAAATCGAGCAACAGACATGATTTGATTAATCTCTGGAAACAAGGATTTGTGTGCTTGTTTTTTTGGGTGGTAAAACGTATACGTACTTGTGTCTTTTCGGAATAATGCACGTACGGGAACATACTCAGCAGTGAGGTAATGCAATAAAATGTGTCCTGCAGGCTGGATTTGCGCCGTACTGACTTGGGGGATTCAGGCAAAAAAAATGGAAATACATTTATGGCGAGTTCCCCAGGCTGCAGGCAGGAGGATTCAACCCCGTCTCTCCTGCCTTGGAGGATGTAATGGAGTTAGGGCTCTTCCTTTTATGATCTTCCTTCTGCCACTGCATGCTTCAGAATTGGATACGGTGCTAGATGTATGTGGAATTCCTAAACTCAAGCAGATAGAGACACGAAAAACCATTTTTTTTTTTCAAGCTGATATTACCCTTCCTCGGCACGTGTTTTGCCCCAACCTCCCCCGCCCCCGCCCCCCCCCCCCCC
>KZ538803.1:28601-40154 GCA_000934665.2 Catajapyx aquilonaris | reverse complement strand
CCCCCCGTGACCAACCGTGGTATATCAGCAGACCCCCCCCCCTCCCCCCAAAATATGAAGAAATACGCGGTATTATTTATAATTACACAGGTGCCTCTGTAGTATAGTCCATGAAGTTAAGCTCATAGCATGTGATATACTGTATGTGTAATGAGGGGCGCAAAGGGGGGAAGGCAAACACAGTAAACGAAGCTGCCTGATTTTAGTATTCATCTGGAACTGTCAAAATTAATGCCTGGACTCGATGTTCATCTCATGAACAAGACTGCACACAAAAGACTTGCAGGAAGGCTACTCACATATACTGCATAACATCTGTTTTACATAGTACGTGAGCAGTGTTAGTAGTAAATTTTTATTACATTTACAGCTTCTATTATCAATGAAAATGCCAGTTAATGCGCACATTCGTGGGCTTCATGCGAAGCAGAAAACTGCCCTTAGCGAAACATTCGCATAAATTCATGTGCTCGTCTTGTGACAAAGGTTTCCTTCGTCACTCCAGGACATGACTATAACAGGAGCCATGGGATTAAGAGTTCATTCACGTCGAAGTAAGCCTGTGTTATACGAGTACTTTTCTATTTCTGATGTGGGATATTGTGTGGCATCGCCCACCTTTGTCCTGGATGTTTCTTGATAGTCTGATCAATGCAGGGATAATACATTATTTGACCGAAGCAGGTTGGTGTAGTGGATATGGAGTCCGCCTGCTAATCGGGAGGTCCTGGGTTCGAATCCCGGGGCCGGCGACCCTGAACGTGGTTTCCTGTGGTTTCCCACGGTCCTTCCAGGATAATTCTGGGGTCGTTTCCGTAACAACACGCCACAGCCGCTTCCTTCCGTCCCTATCATAACCCAAAAAGCAAAGTAAAATGAAAGCAAAGAGTTCCAGTCAAAACAAAAATTTTCCTCCCAAAGAGCCGCCGGCTGATAACGGGGTATGAATTATTATTATGATTATGTGGTTCGGTTTTGCCAAAGGGGAATTTCATAGCTCGAAGGGGAATTTTTGGCAAGTCAAATTAAGCACCGGTATGAAGGTTAAGAGCACGTGCGTAAGGCAACTCGGTCCCTCGTAAAATGACCTTGATGTCTGGCAGTTTTTGTTTTTTTTACCGTGTAGCGAGTCAATGAATGAAAAGATCTCGATTTGCATATTGTACGTACAACTGCTGCTTACGTTATTTGATTGTGAATAAATCGAGTCTTCCCAGGTGATTCAAAATTTACATTGCCAAAAGCGAAGGTGATATTTTTTGTTGTCCTCCGTGTTGCAACTGTGCAGTGCACCTTGTATTGTGCGAAGGCAAGAGGAGCATAGGGAACGAAGATATACCACATACTACAGAGGAAGTAAATGCATGACCTTCGTTTTAGATAATTATCGTCGATTATTTCATAAAGCCTTGCGAAATGATACTTGTTGTACCAAGTATGAGCAAGATTAGAATCACTTCTAAAATGTAACACTTTTTTGGGGGTCAGAATTATCCTGGCTCTGTACAGCCTATATACAGGTATGTATAGCTGCTTTTTACCAGTAGATATCACCTTGAGAGTGCTATGCATACGTTTTGTCGAAGCTTCTTTTTTTTACGACAGATGTGGGGATTTTAATACGAGTTCCTCGATTTGTCATGATTCTCTTATATTCCTCACTTCTACTTGAGCCCGTACCCATACTCTACACTCCAAACCCTGACCAGTACTGGATTTGTCCAGATCATAATTATGTACCATGGTTACAAAAATCGGGGTCCTTGGCTCTTGCGCATGCGACAGATGTGACCAACCAGACCTGCACGAGACCCAGAATTTGATAGTCAGTTAGGTGAATTTCGAGATGGATCAAATAAGCAGGCCTTGAGAGTTGAGACGACTCCGAGGGTTCCCTCCACTACTCCGATCGACTCCGATCCCATGGGTCTCTTATTTCTGATGGCCATCCCGGCACAAATGCATGCTGAGACTGCAGTTATGAGGAAAACGCGTGTTGCGCTTGATAAACCCTGGTTTGTTTCGATCTATAGCCGGAAGTGGCGATTCTTGTTATATGTGGGTCACCTGCCTATGACTTAGAAGTGTTATTATTGGTCCATTAGCAAGGGGTAAAAATGTGTGTATTCTCCAGCTCTGGTTAGCTAACATGGGCATATGTTCCGACTTCTCAGGCACGTGCTGCCTGAACAGTGAGGACATGGCTTTACGCCGCCCAGGTAGTTGACACCGAAAGGTATTATTGAACCACGTGGGTGTTTTGGCACTGTCAGTTTGGCATCAAGGCTCCAAAAAAAAGAAGGAAACGACGCATTTGAGTAAAAGCTTATCAAAATTTTGGCCATTTGCACATTCTGAAATGATTATGTAAAGGTCATGTAGAAGTGCTTCAAAAAAAAAAAATCCTGTAGGATGTTTAGAATTGGTCGACTTGTGAGATTTACGGTAGCAGATGATAACTTAACCGGATATATTACCATTCGGGGAAGGTAGCCAAATTGCAATATGACAAGGATGTTGATCTGTATAGGTACCCTTTGGTATGTCCGGAGGTCAAGGTACAAGTAGCAAAGCCAGGAATGTTGCGGGGTAATGCCCGCATGCCAGTCCCCATTCTTCCTGTAGTGTGTAACATCAATGACTGTGTCCCAACAGAATCTCACGTAACTGTTCTTGAAAGAAGGCGATCGCTTATTTGGACCCGTATACAGGGGTGGCGCACTGGGTGAGAAGTTATTGTTTCCATCATCAACCCGTTGGAAGCAACAAGCAGTGCCACAATCATGTCAGGAATATTGCTTCTGATTTGAACTGGTATTTGGAGTAAACAATCCATAACTTCTACCCGTAACTAGTTCTTGAAATATGGCAGTACACCATCTTCTATATCTAGTGCTTTTCTCTGACCGAATATACTCTTGTTTCCTTTCGCTCAGGTAATGACAAGTAGGATACAAAAAAAAGTTCATAAAAAGTATACACGTGTGAGAAAAGAACATTTACAACGTATACTGTACAGTGCACAACAAAATGCTAATATAGCAACCGTTAGCGGGCTCCCAGTTTTTCAACCTTCTCGGGTTTTTCCCCCCCTTCCTGCGCCTTGTTAACAAATTATATATGAATAACATATAGCTATATCTAATGAGTAATGAGAATTTGCGCACATCGTTGCATGCTGATGGCTTCATGATAAACCACCATTGTGTGTGGCGTATTACAAATAGCATTTGGGGGTAAAATAATTAGGTTAAAATACTCTATACCGTTGACGACCAGGTGCAGGGCTGTCATTCCGTGTGACATCCAGGTGTTTAGGGAAAAGTGGTTGGGCGTAATGAGAAGGAAGCAATCACGTTGAGATTTCTCGTACTTAGTCAATAGGTGTACAGTGCATCGTGGAGAAGGGTGATCACATGCCTTTCATACTTTCATGCTTCAGAAAAGATACATTTTGTTGCTGAATGGAGTGTGTAATTTCACTTACTCTTGAATCAGAGAATCTAGGTCACAATTCCATAATGGCTTGCAACAATGAAACTGACAAAATATTATGACATTCTCCGACTGGATTAAAAATGTGGTGCAAATTCGTCGCATTCAGAAAGTATCGTGGAAGGCGGGTCAGCCAGGTTCGACTTCCATTCCCGTATCCATATCTGTGGGCAGGAAAAGTAACACGTTGTTGTTTACAAATTCCCAGGAATTCGTTTCTCCCGAGGGCTGACTTCCGTGGACATTTCAACCCGCTAAGCCTGGTCGGCATTCATGATACTTTTGAACTGCCCAGCATATTATGAGTCGTGTGACCATTGTAATATCGGGAATATACGTGTGGATATTTGCTGCACATGGTGATCTGGTGGGTGCTTAATTGAGGTATAAAGGTGATGGGCTGTAGGAATGCTATTTAACTCCAGGGCACTGCCCTTGAACCATCGCTCAAAATGCAAGAAATGCATTGAAAGTGGACCCCAACGGGTGTTGAATCCAGGCTGTGAGGTCAACATAGAGGAGCTACGACTTTTTTTTTCCGGGAGTAATGGAAATACCCATTACAATTATCTGGCATCGTTTTTCTCGGAAATTGACCTTGTAATGTGCCTGATAAGGACTTCTCAGGTAATCAACACAGACTCGGGGCTGAGTCGAGGATGTTTTTACCTTGGAATGTTCCATTGCCGAAAAAAAAAAAACGTTATGCGAGGATCTCACATTCGGATGATCTTTTTTTGTGTACCGTCGGTAACGTCTGGCGCAAGGCGAAGCGACATGTTAGACACGGATCGCGGTTTTTAATAATCGAGTGAAAGTTTGACGTCATTGGGGGGATGCAGTTTTGTTATTCGCGAAATGCTGCCAATGCTGGGTGTTTCCACACCGGCACATTTCAATTGCGTATGATAATAAGATCAAGTTCACGGTTGGAAACCCAGCCAATAGAATGGGAGGGAGGGCTACCTGCTGTACAGCAGGTGACTTATGTAACTCGGTTGCATGGTAACAGGTTGCCGGGCGCTGACGGCCGGGCGCCCCTGGGCCCCTTTTGTGGCCGATGCCGACGAAAAGAATACGATGGTGTTTTCTTTTTTCCCGCCTCCCAACAATTCTACCTGGTCGGGGCTTCTTTTGAATAAGTTTTCTTTTCACTACTGATGGGTTTCCCACATATTTCTAGGAAAAAAGAGAGGGGGATAAAAATAACGTGCTCTGAATTGAAAAGGCGAATGTTTTCACCTTCTCTGAGGCGCGTTACCTGGGGAACGGTCGGTTTTTTCCTGGCGGTATTTTTAGTCAGGTGCGTTATATTATAGGAAATAGGCCGGGGGGGNGGGGGGGAATGAGATGATTAAAGTGCGTGGGTCACAAAAGAAAGCCTTATAACGAAGGAGGAGCGAATAAGACAGGTTTAATACACGTATGACGTCAGAACTTGTACCTGCTGACGCGCGTTGTGACGTAAACTATTGGGTGGAAAGTCCAGGGAAACAGGTTTTCAGTCCAGAGAGAGGTTTGGGAGTAGTCGAGATTATAAGATGAGAAAAAAATATTTAATCGCTAGTTCCATGTATTTGAAGGGGGGGAATAATATGAGGCAGCTTTCTACAGCGTCTACTTCCGAATGAAGAGTCGTAAAACGTTTGAGACATCTTTCGGAAGGCCTTGTCGATTAGATCAACAATAACCTTGTCACGCAGTGACCTTTTCAACTTTGGACGTTGGGGAGGAACTGTTTAAAATTAGACGCGTATGTCTCTGTAAGCGCGAGAAACTGCGGGGAAACGATGCTAATCCATGACTATATCAGGGTTAATCTCACGTGCAGTCATGTTCCTTGAACCAAACACGTGGAGTGATGACTCAATCAAATAATTCGGGGTGACATTGAACGGGAGAGTAAGCCCCCGTGGAGCATGTCTGGAGTAGTGGCCTACAGCCTTTATCGAACTCGGAAAAGTGATACAGTGCGGTCATCAAGGGGTATCTCGAGCACGTCCAATGGAATCATTGTGAACAGTAGAAAAACGATACCAGGAGTTATTGAATCATTGGTATAGGGTTTTCCTGCGCCATGACTAGAGAATGTTTGTGCCCGATGTGCCGCAACTATTGGTATCTGACACGCAAGTCCATCTCGGTCCCCGGTGTAGCAACGTCGATAGCCGGCCCTAAGAATTGCGAGGTCATGACAGTACAAGGTCTTGCGTCGATTGTCCAATATCGACGCTTTGGATGCCTAGGTGGCGGAGTCGACAACAAAGAGCTTGACAACCCATTTGCGGATGACCTTATGGTTAACATTGGTGCAAATCAACTGGATGCTCGATCAAAGTGTAGATTTTCGTGACAAGAGTATCAACTCGATCCTCCGGAAAGACAAGCATGGCCTGTAGTTTTCAGGCGCTTAGGTGTGGGACTAGCATTGCGTTTCAAGGACAATCGTACCTGGTCTCTCACCTCCTGCCACCCCGTCTTCCACCCACCCCCCACCCTCACATGGTGCACAATGGTATTTTACGTAAGAGCTGCTTAGAGGACTTTCCCACCAGCGCGTTGCTTGATACTGAGTTGGTGTGAGTCACATGCTTTGGGTAATAAATTGGGCGTCTGGGCAGTAAATGCTGTGTCACATGTGATTTTTATGTGACTGAAGATTCATCTGACTAATACTAGAGAACTTTATATTGTGGTCGTACCGGAAAAAAGGCACATCAGCACATTGTGGTAAGGTTGTGTTTTGCTTGGCTTTGTCTGGCCCAGACGACCTTATTGTAAGACTATGTGACTTTTTTTTTGTGGGACGTTGGCGTAAATTCCGCGCTTCCCGGCGCCTTCATCCTGTAGGATAGGCAAGGCTGCGTACCCGGAGATGGATTTTTAGGGCGTCTGATTCTTTTCGAGCGATGTAGTACACAGCCACTGTTGCCTAAGCGAATATCAGAAGCTCTTATTTTACGAGCTTGTAAAGTTCGCTTGAGCAAAAGAAGTGACTGTGTATATGTACAGACCATTACAACTTCCTCGTATTGTAAATAACTTCACTTGTTGTAGATGATTCTTTGGTGTGATTGTGTGCTTGCAGCTGTGCACGTAGTACTTAAGAATCTCATGGTGTACTGACGGGCAAGGACAAATGTATGTAGAATCCTTTAACCTGCACGCATTTCGACGTTTTTGATCTCGATATTTTGAATTACAATAGTAAACCAGATGTACAAGAACAGTCATTCCTGCCATCCTCCTCCTCTGTGGTAAATGGTATGAAATGGTAAAAATGAAATGACACATCTGACTTTTAGCCCAGGCAGCCCCCTGACCCTATATTACCCCCATCTGGTCATAAGCCATTGCCACATTGAGTTGGATGTTACAACTTCAAACTTTGGGCCTTCAGTTGATCAGAGACAAACACATGCAACCAACTTTGTACACAGTCTTACGTAGGATTTTCACTGATACAATATGTTAGCTGACTGACACCCTGGATATAGAGCACAGCTCTGGACAGGTAGTGCACAATTTTGAGCCTCTTGCGATATCTGAACCAAGTGACTAAGGGAAAGAATACTGTTTTGCAATGGAATGTTGGCACTTCATTATACAGGAGTTGATCTACTTAACCTTATACATGGCCGGTGAATAGTTTTCAGGTGCAGCCCACCAGTGCATTCACCAGTGCTTTGAAGGCCAAATCATTATGCCCCTTCCCTAGCCCCCCCCCCCCCCTTTACCTTTTCCTTATCCTCCCAACCTTCTGCTCAAGATAGAAAAAAATTAGAGTAACCATGTATTAAAAATCTGCATTGAGATTCCATTCTTGAATTCTTTTTACATTACACAGGCAAGGTCGTAGAAGTTCTCACCTGGTCACCACACAGATTGTGTTAGGCCTGTAACTATTGAAAACAAGGGTCTGCAATGGTACAGTACAAGAATTTTCAAAGTATGTCAGTGTTGCAATGCAGGGGTGGGTTAATTATATCTGTGCTAAGAATTTAACCTGTTTGAGACTAGTCGATGTCTGCATGTTTGATCATGGACATTAAACCAGAGAATTACTCATCCACACTCCATGTCTGATTTTTGTGATATGTATAAGGCGCTAATATTTTTATAGTTATGTATGTTACCTATTAACTTGAAGTTCAGGCATATTTGAGGGTTTCTTCACTTTCTTGAGTTCTTGAAGCTATTGTGAGAACACCCCCCCCCCGGCTATAACCATTCGCAATCACAAGTAGGTTTGTACCGAGACTGTGCCCTCAGGCCCTAATGCTCTTTTATGGCAACCTGTAATCACACGTGATTATAAACTGAATATGAAAATGGTGGAGGGATGGTGTCAACAGCGATGGATTTCCCAATAGGCAGAGTAGGCAATTACTTAGAGGTGGCCGCATTCTGTAATTATATATATATTTAGATGAAATAAAATAAAATAAAACAAAGGTGAGAACACAGGAGAAAAGTGGAGTTTTTAAGTGACATATGGNGGGGGGGGGGGGGGGGATCTCAACTGCCTAAGGTCGGCCGGCAAGGTAAATCCGGCGCTGGGTGTCAATATTCTGAAATCTTGTCAAGTCTGATTTTACCCACATGCCTACATACCTACAATGCTGGGTAATAATGAGTAGTGCTCAACTACTGTAATCCTTGTAGGTATTTCATGGACCTTGACTGATCTCATGAGATACAGGAACCTTTTTTGTATGGCCTCAGTCAATAAGTGGGATAGGTGACTGAGTGGGGTAGATGCAGATGCAAGAGCTATAACTCACATTTCACTCACTCCTGTTGCCTCATGCAGAAACATATACATTGTTGGGAAGCTTGTAAAATGGGCTTTCAACAGTACACGCCTTTAAGAAGGCACTGAGGTGCGTGTCCATGAGATTTTATCTGATATGGATGTGAGCTCAATTCTGACACAAATGGTATGTAAAGCCCTGTCACACAGCCAAGCTTATCTTGCCCAAGCAAACTTTAGTAGTTCATTTTTACATGCAAGAGTAAGTTTCTTAAGTTCACTTGAGAAAGGGAAGTAGTTGTGTGAGCAGAGATCAATTCAACAAGAATTGGCTAACAGTACCTAGACATTCCAACTTCCAAGTACCTATACAATTATTACTGATAAAATGATAATTGCCATAATGCCATTACATAACACTTTTGGTGTCAGAGGAAGACAATACGAGTGCTAAGGTGCTAAGGGCTGCCACCTGCCTGGCCCCCTCTGCCCCCCCCATTCTGCCTGGCCCGCTTGGAGGTAGCTGAATTTAAAATATTTTGTGGTTTTGCTTGCTAAGAAAAGGCATAACTTGCGCCATTATTTTTCTCCTTTTTACTGCTGAGATTGTCTGCTTTACTTTCATAGGGCCGAATTCAGAGAAGTTGCTTAACGTAAACGCACCCGATTAAATCCTTTAGTTAACCTCGATAGGGGAGGCGAAGTGGTGCTGCGGTAACGTACACGCCCACGGATGTTAAGGTCCCGGGTTCGATCCCAACCCGGGGACACCCCCTTCATCTCGTGCAGAGTTCATTGGGTCACCTCTGGCTTCGTCTCGGGTGGTATTTCCTACAGACTAAACCACCCGGGGGAGTTCACTAAAAATGGCCACATAAAGACATTGCACTGCACCTTGCACATCCCCTCCTGTCATCCTGCCCGTGGGCCCGGGCGTTACGTATAAAGGCTCCAATGTACACGACAAAAATAAATAAAGGTCCGTGCTACATACCTCTGATGAGGTCAGCACTACCCCGGATTATTATTATATTATTATATATATTATTATATTAGTTAACCTCGATTAGCAAATTTAAAAGTGCTAGCAAGTGCGACTAGGGGGCGTTTAGCGCTAATCGCCGTCTTTGTATTAGCAGGTTGATTAAATTTGCTAATCGAGGCTGACTAAAGGATTTAATCGGGCGCGTTTACGTTAAGCAACCTCTCTGAATTCGGCCCATAGAGTCAGCATGTGCAAAGAGCTTATGCAGGTCATTAAAATATGATGCACTTCCACCCATGACGGTCTTAAGAGGGGCTTACTGTATCCTACATGGAGAAAAGTATACATGGCATTCAATTTGCCAATGTTCTAATGTGGGTTTTTCAGTACCGGTAATTTATATTATTGGAAGCCGTTGTTAAATAATTTTAATGAATGAAAATGCTAGCAGTGTTTTAGAAATTGACAATTAAATTCATGATCATATTAGTAACTAGTGAGAGGTATGGTACCTGCGTGGAAAAAAATACATACTGGCAAGTGTGCTAACAGTATTTACTGATTGTTGTCAACAGGCATGGTTGGAGGTGGATGACCCAGCAAGTTGGCAGCTGCTAGCTCACCTTGCCATCCAGCAACAAGCGTACCCCCCTGCCCGGTCAGATGCGGTGACCCAACTGCTCTCCTCACCCACCCACCCTTCCCCTCCCCTATCCTTTGAGTCCCTCCCAAACCTTAGTCCCCAGTCCGCAATGTCTTTACTGCGAGGGCCTCGGCCAGCCAAAACGGCCGCCTGGAGTGTGCCGCTGAGCCCAGAGTCCAGTTCAGACAATGCCTCTGACAACAGTGACCTGTTTGTGCCCACCTCGGCTGGTCTCAACATCGGCCCGCCACCTCCTCCACCATTGCCCCCCCCACCAGTTGGGACCTCAGGGGGCCAGTCCAGTGGAGGATCCTCGCCTGGATGCTGCCCAGCTCCACCTGGCCGTAAGAGGAAGATCATCTGGGAACATCTGCTGAGTCCTGCAGGGGACCTCTTAGAGCAGTATGCTCAAGCACAGCAGGTCAGTACTCCTTCCATTGTCATATTAAGGAATGAGATGTGATGCATGCACAGGAAAAGCTTTGCATAGATAGGGTATAGCAAGCGAGTTTGCAAATAATTATCCCTTCATTAGAAGACACTCAGGAGAAAGTAGAACATGTATCAGTTTAATTTAAATTAACTTAACAGTTTGTAGGCTGTGCAGTGACAACTTGATCTGGACCTCAATATTTTTTGTGAATAAAAAATAGCATTGTCCAGTTACATAAGTGTTACACAGGTTAATAGGGTCCATGCATGGTGTTCCAAGTGAAATATCTGTAGTTGGGAAGCATTTTTTGCCATAAATTATTATTATTATTATTATTATTATTATTATTATTATTATTAATAATAATAATAATAATCCGGATAGTGCTTAGACCCCTCTGAGGTATGGCACGAACCTGTATTATTACTCGTACATGACTTGGAACCTTTTGGCGAAGTGCCCAGCCCATGGGCAGGGATGAGTGGGAGGAGATGTGCAATGTCGATTACGTGGTACATTTTGTGAACTCCCCCGGGTGGTTTGTCTCAGGAGTCCCAACCAAGACGAAGCCAGAGACGACCCAACCCTGCACGAGATGAAGGGGGGAAAGTCCGGGCTTGGGATTGAACCCGGGACCCTTACATCCGTGGCCGTGAACATTACCGCAGTGCCATTCCACCTCCCCACATTTTTTTGCCATTACGCTATTTAATATCAAGCAATTACTTTCAAACACTTTTAGTAGTTATTAATGTTTTTTTAAGCAAAAGATTTGAAGGCTTGTGGGAATTCTGAGAGGAGTACATAATTATACAGGGTGAAACAGGTGAAACTCGAGGACAATCGCCAGGTAGACTTATAGTACTCGCAAAATTAATATAGGGATGTGCAATTAGTTTTGGACTTCGTTGCATAGTTAATGCATACGGCGACGGCAAAGTTTCATGACGTCATGACTGCTCCGCCAGCTTCTAAGAAGCAAAAGTTAGTTCGAGGGCCTCCAGTCCATTGCCTTGGTCCCCTAACACATCATCCATGTGCAAAAAGCTATCAAATCCCGTCAGAGTAAGAATTCGGGTACGACACCCACGCACATTGTCGTTTTTGCCTCGTATTCCACTATCTGGCCCGCAGATACAGCTTACGACACTTCCATTGCCTAGGCCAGGGTTATTCAACTAGTATATGACAAGGTCCAGGATTTACCTTTCCGAGGCCAATGAAGATCCGGACCGCCCCCCCCC